>JAOVYU010000040.1:9000444-9010802 GCA_025674565.1 Synodontis membranacea | reverse complement strand
TATAACGAAGCAACAATGTGTAAATAAATTGATGTTTATTTACCTCAAGGACGTTTCTTCAACATGGCAATCTGTGACTCAACGCACGCATCATCTGCGTGACCTCGTGTGGTCTTGATTGGCCAGTTCCTTTCCTTTCCTTCACCCGTGAATCTTCCCATCATACAGCGAGAGTGTTCTGTATACACTAACTAAGCTAAATGGGCCAACATTCAAAGAGAAAATGACATAGATGTGTTTTACTCTTTAGCATCCACATCACAGTAGATTCCTTACTGTGAATACATTTCTTGAAGCAGATTTGCATTGCTGTGGATATGAGCACAACAGCACCACCAATGGTCATGAGAAAAATATACAGAATGATATGAATAAGGCTGATTTCTTTCCAGCCCAGACTGTAGATACATGTATACTGTATATATGAGCACTTATCAGTTTAATATTACATAAAGTGCACAAATTATTATTATTAGTTTTTTTTTTTTGTTTGTTTTTTTTGGGGTCCATGCAACTTGGAATGTTTTCTGAAAGTGGTACATCTAGTGGACTCTATGAGTTGCTCTATAGAGATGACAAAAAAAACCCAATAAACAGGGTGCTAGATGGAACCGAACCCAGTTTCTTTGAGTGTAGCAGTATTAAACACTTAAATAAATAAATAAATAAATATTTACATATTTTTTGGACCATTGATTGATTTCTCTTTTGCTTTGCCTCAATTATATTTCATTCTTTATTATGCTTAGCACATTCTTTGTAAAGCACTTTGTTTCCCCCTAACCAGCACAGGTTCTGTCTAAAACAAAATGTTCTTTGTTTTATCTTTCTGGTGAAATATTTATAGATTCTATGCAGAATTCTATTAAGATGCCAAGTAGAACCCTGCAGTAAAGTGCTGCAGTTATGAAGGTTGTTTTATTTATTTGTATTTTTTTTTTTCCCTTTTCTGGTTTCTGTCTTGTCCATGTTCCTGATCGTGGCTGATACCGAAGGGTGTTGTGTTTTGTTGTCACACTGGAAGGTGTGTATAAATACACTTCTTTGTTTATACCATATCATGTCCTTGCAAACTCTTGCGTGTGTTACCACGGCATTTCTAACTCAAGTTTTCTATTTTCCTACAGTAAACCTGGCGTGTTCCCGTGTCCTAGTTTCTCTTTTCCTCATCTCCATGTTTTTCCCAGTTCCTAGTCCGTGTCACGTCATATCCATCTCCTGGTTTTGATTTCTTCCTGTATATTTAGATAATGATTATAATTTTTCCTTTGATGACTCTTTAGAGGTGCCACTTGTGTCCCATTTATATTTCACTTTAAATATATATGTGTGTAATGTGTTTAAAAAAACATTCTTTAAAACAAATAATTTAATATTTTCATAAAACTTTATTCAAAACAGCATTTTCCTGCCCCAGAGCACTTTCTCGTGAAATATAATCATTAAACTACTTCAAAAATCTTTCAGCTACTTGAACTGACAGATTTTGGGCAAGCGACTTTCCTTGGATGTTTTGTCTCTGAACCAGTCGGCATGTAATGGCAGTTCACTGCGCATCTTCCCTGGCTTCCATTTCAACTCCTCCCACCTGTTCCAGAGCCAGCAAGAAGTTCTTTCCACTGCCTCCCAACCCTGTAAGCTGCCGTCTTATTCTCTCTATTCTTCTGCTATTTCCAGAGCTGTGAGCATCTTCCACATAAACAGGAAACCCCTGCAGTCGATCTCAACTGGAAATTTCCGAGCCTACCACCCTTTGTGCCTGCATTGTTGGACCAGGTCTTGGTACTTGGTGGCCTTCCTCTCCAAGGCCTCTTCATATCCGACTGTCGGTTCCATCAGGATAATCCTCTTCACCTCCTCATGTGTCAGACCTCAAGGATGTTTGGATGACCTGGGTAAAGCGTAGTTTCCTTCCCAGGTCTACACTCATCTCTCTTGCAGCAGGCTGTGCTTGGTCTTCTTGGAGGACGGTGAGTTCTCTCCCTCCCTAATGAGCTGGAGGGATGGGGGGCTGGTCACACAAGTGCCTGATGCTTTTTCTGTCTCTTCTGCTCCAAGATGTCAGCCACTGCTCAGAGGACCTTGATGATATCATGATGCCATCTGTATCCCTTCTGTCTTAGTGCAGTCTTGCACTGTATTAGTATTTGTGCCTCTGTCTCTCCTTTACTTGCACAGTGGGACCTCCCTCATTCCCCACCCGTGCATGATTTTTGGTGTTGGCTGAGTGTCATGCATTGATAGGGGCATCAAAGAGATAAGAAAGTTTAGGCCACGCGATCTTCTGCTTTGGCAGGTTCCACTTTGTCCAAGCTACTTGTGCTCTAAGTTTAATGTCACATTCTGAAACATTTCACAAGTCATTCATTATAGGTTATGAAAAATTGAAATATACATTAGTCCCTCGGCATTCACTCAACCTTGTCCCCTGACCAAATTCACACCTCTGGAAAAAAAATTTGGAATATTCCACAAGTCACATGATCAACAGGAAGTTGCATCATCCAAATTTCCTCAAGATCAGGGGAAGAAGAGGAAGTTCTCTCGTTCTCATTTTCTTTATTTACACTGGTATTGTGATATTGACTGACGAGGTCATTTTATTGTTGAAAGAACACTGTCGGGTTATGGCTGGTGAATTACAGCCTAGTGCGCTTAACATTTTTTTTACTACACCAAGTCACAGCGGCAGTCTGGTTATGTAGCTCAGATCTGCTCATAAAAATCCCTCCCTCAGAAACCCCAGCGACATCAATAAAGCCCCAACTGGGAATTCAACCAAAAAGTCCTGGGGCCCTGCTGGCTAAATCACAAGTGCTCCATCAGGCTGAGGTCCACAATACAAAACAGAAACACACACACACACACACACACACAAAAAAAAAAGACTCTGACTCTGCTCACCATAGCCCAAACCTTAGTGGATGTTTTCCTGCATAATGATGACTAAATGGAGTCACCCGAGGTGAGCGTGAATCAGGGTCAATGAGGACACAACACCACAGTACGCGGGACAAAAAACGAAACGAAGGGCATCTCGTTGTACAAACCACTGTTTTCCTTCTAGCTGGCAGAATGCTCAGCGTCCGATTGCTAAAACGGCTTATAAATTTAGATTTAATCATGGATGAGGCTATACAGGCGGCGCTGTGTGGTCAATCCGGATAGCAGCACTTATCATGTTATCTCCAGTGGTTTGCCACAAAGAATTGAAGAGTCAATAATCTAGTTTAAAGGGACAGTTCAGGCAAAAGGGGCTCAGAAAAATTCAAACCAAGCCTGTGTATTGTGGACGCTTCACATTTAGTTCAGCTTTTCGAACTACGATCCTACGACTGTATGCTCTGTGGCTCGGACAGCAAACATACAGCAAATATATTGAGCGCCGTAGAAATGTTTATTTAAATGAAACTTTCTAAACTCCCTTTAACCCTAGGCTTTCTATACAGATCATGTTAGGTAGATAAGGAGCCAGTTTAAAAAGCACGAGTGTAAAAATGGCTGAAAGCTATGAAAAAAAAAAAAGGTGGATTTAACAATAGGCATAGCAGATGATTCCAAAACACTGAAGACATTTGGGTTTAAGATTCAAAAAAGATAAACCTGTTACGATGGATTTTGCTAATATTTAAACACCTTGATGTGTTAAACAACTTTTAAAGAACATGACACTTTTGGTGGCAGTCCACCCAATTCTGTGGTGAGCAAAAGTATCGGGTCAGATAGGCTTTCAGTAAATTAGATTTAACGTTCGGTTGCGTATCACTTTCATGTAATAGCCAGCAACGCACTGACATTACCAAGCTGTTGCACACTTCTTTTGTGACCCTTTTCAGCTACTTTCAGTTGTTTTTTTTTTGGGTGGGGGGGTGGGGGGGTGGGACGGTTCTCCCTACAGGAAGTAACATGTATTCACAATTGAGTTGTGTTGGTAGCGTATTTTGGTTCATTTTGCACATGACGAAGTTCCTCCCAATTAGAATAAATGCACTTCTCTGTGAGTTGGCAGACAGAACGATCCTGCAGACTTCCGCTACCATCATGAGTCAAATCATCAATAAAGATAAGTAAGCCCAGTGCCTCCACCATGCTTGAGTGATGAGCTCGTACATTTTGGATCACGAGCAGAGCTTTTCTTTCTCCATACTTTAGCCTTTCCTTCACTTTGGTAAAAATCTTGGTTCATAAACTTTTGAGGCTTATGTTGTATTTCTTTTTTGCGAATTCAAATACTTCTAATGAGTGGGTTTCATCTTGTAGTATGGCCACTATATTTCTGCCCTTTGAATGGTCCATTGTGACACCTTCACGTCTACCCTGTGGAGGTCGTCGGTGATGTCACAAAGACTGTTGTTTTTGTAAAGTTTCCCTCCGCCACTGGTTTCTTACTTTTACAGGACGGTCCAGATTGTTGCATTGGGTATGTCCAATGCTTGTGCAGTTGCTCTGATTGATTTTCCCTGTTTTCTCAGCTTCGGAATGGCTTGCTTTTCTCCCATAGACACCTTTCTGGTCTTCATGTTGGTTTAACCCAGGGCTCAAACCGAGAGAAGGTCTTCAGAGCTATTCATGGGTTTTTCTCCCTTTTTACTTTTAGATATGATCAGACTCCAAAGAAAAATTCCACCCAGAATGACTTGTCTCATGAACTGTGTAAAAGATTTAAACTGAGTCCAATGTTTGCCTCGATGTCTCCAATACTTTTACTAGTAGATTGCAGATTACATTAGTTTGGGTTATATATTGTGCTTGAAAATATTATAGCGGTATATAGAGTTGGAAAAATGGATGTATGTGAGAAAAGAAGCACATGCCCTTTGGTTTTTAGGAGCTAACAGAAAAAGCTGATATATATTTGAGATGATTTTTTTTTCTTATATTATTATTAACTTTATTTCAGACACACACTTGGTCCATAGAGAAATAATAAAAAGTACAATACTTTAAGTGACGTATAAACAACAATAAAATTCATAAGAGACTAAAATGCCAGTGTACTGTAAGTGTGCCAACAATTTCACCCTGTGACACCAGCATGGCACACGACCTTGAACTTCTTCCAGGAATAACAAAAATACAGTAGCAGAATCACTAAATACGTCAGAACTATTATGCATCGCGACTACTTCAAGCAGTTAGTTAGTAGTCAAGTAGTAGTAGTAGTAAGCATTTTTGTTATGTTGCAGGGTGAAACTGCTCTTTAAAATGAGACTTCTTTCATAAAATATAACTTTAACATAACACAAAATCAATTCAGGCAAACAGCTGACACAAGGACCTATGACCAGTGCCGAGACTGGATGCTACTCAGAATGTTCCTTCAGACATTTTGGAATAAAATGGCCTCAGTTTAAGTGCAAAACCACATGGGGGCACTGAGGTGCCCAATTGTGCCCCGCAAGTCCCTTGTTAAAGCGTTCATCATTAAAACAACCTCCTGGGCATTGTTATTGGATTTAATTGGCCAATTAAATGAGCTTATATAACCAGCCCTCATGCAGACATTAGTGACTCTCGCACAGGTAGGATGTAAACAGACAACACTGCGAGGGAGCGCCGTCTCCATGCACCAATTACAGGATTGCAGACTGGCGCATAATTGCATTACAATATTCAAAACAATCAGGAAGCGGCGTTTATGTACAGTACAGCAGCAGTGAATGTTTATTGAGTTACATAACAGGGTAGTAAATGAATGAGACTGAAAAATGCCAGTGGGTGACATTGAAGGAGGTCTGCTTTATACAGTATGTGTTGAAGGAAAACGCCACCCTGAGACACAATAAGCACACGCACGTTGAAACATTTGGGATGTTTTTAGTGGTACTAGTTTGTCGGATGGTGTTGCATTTTCATTATAAGTTGTCCGCGGCACTGATGTCACAGAGGGACACTGAAAATAATACTACTACTACTACTACTACTACTACTAATAATAATAATAATAATAATAAAATTGATTTCAAACAGCAGTCATGTTTGGCTGTAAGCTTCTAAAAAATGAAAACGTCTTTTTGTACTCACCATTTTCAGTGAAGTTTATTGATTATCGAAGTAGTGGAACCAGTAAAAGTTGGCCTGGAACTCAGTAAGCTAGTAATCTACGACAGGAAGGTTCTATTAATGAGCATATTAACAGAATCTTGTAACTTAGTGACCATATATACTGTAGCATTATAACTTTTGTTTGTATGGCTGGTGTTGTCCCAGGACCTGCATAGCAGCTTGTGAAAATTTCCCTGCATATGCAAGACACCGAACGTCATATGTACTGGCAATAATGAATAGCGTTCTTGCGCCAGCGTCTGTTCATGGGAAAATTAAAAAGCAGTATTCCATAAATGACCCCTTAGACTAATTAGCTATCATTATATAGTCACATCTCTCATGTGGAACGTATACTGTATAGACAAAAGGTCTGAGTACTTTTAATAACACCTATTAAACCATGAGTAATCCCCTTATTCAATGCCACTGTTCATTATTATTATTATTATTACTATTATTATTATTATTATTATTATTATTATTATTATTATTATTATTATTACTATTACTATTATTATTATTATTATTATTATTATTATTATTATTATGCAATGCTAGAGTAAGATCTTCCTGTGATAAGGGCTATACAGTAACTTAGGTACAGTACAGGATTTGTAGAAATTGAAAAATGCCTTTGAACAAAGAATATCACTCTTCACCTTCACCTTCTCCATCTTTTTGATAAAATCATGCTTTCTCAAAGCCCCGGTCGATGTGAGACGAGAGGGGGGGGGGAAAAAAGAAGGAAAATGAAACTGGACATTCAGAAGAGCCCAAAGTTCAACCTGACTAAAGCAGTAAAAAAGGGAAGCACATTCATCTATTGCCCAATTTAAAGTGACAAAGTCAAGAGCTTTGTAGTTGCTCATGAATCTTTTAAAAAATCAATATTTCTGAGTAGAGCAGCTACAGATTCGGGGTCCTCGTTAATTCTCTCAAGTTTCGATGGTTTACAGTGATTTACTGAAGCTGAAACACACACACACACACACACACACACACACACACACACACACACAAAACACACACACACACATACAAAACACATATGTACATACCAGGAGTGACAAGAATGCATTGTTGTACTCTTTCAGGTTATACTCAGGATTCATAAGAGAATACAATTTCCAGTCAGTGATCCAAACCTAATGGTATATTCAGTGTTAAAATCTGAATATGTGAAATAGGACGAGTGAGCCGGAAAAGACTCCAGGCAAATAGGATCTGGAACCAATATATTATGGTTAAGTGATCAGGCAGGAGCTATTTCAGCATCGCTCAAGTTTTAGCCCCTTTAACGTATCGCAATTTAATGAATGTTTTCCAAAGCTGGGTTTTGAAACGCCTCGTCGGCTTCCCCTCACCATTTTCCCTCACATGTGCCGAAAAACGCTTATTTACCGATGTTATGCTGTCGTGTAGCAATGGGAGTTGAGCGAAACGCTAAAGTCAAAACGTTAATCCATATCCCCTGGTGACCTAGAAACATTAACGGGACTCTTTTGCCACAGCTCCAGAATGAATTGGAACCATTGGGTCAACGTGTTGTGACTGGACATGACAAGAAAAAAAAAAATGATGACGCAGTGATACTGCAATGGAATTACTGCAATACACCTGCCACTTTTCTAACGTAGATTAACTTGATAAAGTCACATTAAACCATAGTGAGTGAGTATAAAACATAATGCAAATAATGAACTAGTCTCTGTTTATATAATATGACTTAAACGGACTAAAGCATCCAGTTTACGTTCCGTTCTGAAACGTAAACCTTCTTACAGGTGGTACTGTACCACATTGTCGTAGCCAGACCTACTGTACGTCTTTCTTTCTAAAATGCTGAGCCTACAGTAGAATTGAAGTCTCTTTTGGCGTAATCGCCATAAATTCCAAATCCTTTCACGCTATATGCACCACAGACTCTCTGCTTCTCCCTCGACGAGCATCTCGTCGCATCTGACTGTCCAGCAGGCCATTACGCTTTTGAGTGACAATCAATGCTGCCTGTGGGCCGAGTTATCTCCGAGAGCGAAAAATCATACACCACAAGCCAGATAGCTTTATCTCACCCTCGATCTAGATGCAAGACAAAGTCAAAATGTTTGATCGATAATGTCAGAGTCTGAGCAAGGCCACTTAAGCTGACATTCGACGCTGACAGCACATGAGCAAGTTGCAGTGCATGGTAAATAGAGAAATACTTTGTAGTTTGAATGCAAAATAAACCACAGTGTTAGGAACAAGAGACACTAGTGGGACCTTATTGAATTTGGTTTCTCTAGAATTTTATTCTTTTTTTAAAGACATTTACAGTTCTTATTTTTATGCCTTATTATTATTATTATTATTATTATTATTATTATTATTATTATTATTATTATTATTATCATCATCATCATCTGGATCTAATCATCAAAGAAAACCAAGTTTTTAACTTTTTGCCGAATCCCTGCCATTGTGCTACAAGTGACTATTTATATGGAACTTCACAAAGGTGCAATCTGATATTTGAGCTCTGACAGTCTTACAGGTTTTACAATAATGTGCTTGTTCTAATACCTCATCGTTTTCTGTAGTAAAGCTCATTCATAGGGGAATGGATTCAAAACGTTATAAGTAATATCATATAATCCTCGCTGTACAAGTCCCTGTATAGAGGAGCTGTTAATTTTAGAAAAAATAACATATTAAATTAAACATATTAACTTAAACCTGTCGTTCGTGTTACAGCTGGAACTACCTGTTCCGTAATGCAAAAACAATGCACACCTTCTGACCAATCAGATTTGAGCATTAAACGAGCACAAGGCGGTATAGTGGGAAATAAACGGCTTCTGGGTGGTAACAGTAACTCCGCCTCTCACTGGGCCGCATCACACTATCTTGTCATTGATTATTTTCCTAAAACAGCATGCCTCAAAAAGTTGAACAGCTTACTTAAATAAAAGCTGTTACTACCATGCTCTGTATGTCAGTCTGAACTAACTAGTGAAAAGCGGCGACAGCTTTAAGACACAGGTAGCCCAACTTCCCCTAACATTTCATTATAATTTAGCAATGAAACCTTTAAGAAAGTGTCTCTATTATTCACCAGTCTGGGTGATTATTCAATATTTTAGCATATTAAATGATTAAGCGTCTCACTGCAATATTGCGCTGTGTGTTCATTCAGTTCAAACTGTTTACTGGTGCAGGAAAATCTCTGTCTGTAAATGTCTATTGGGTGTTTGTGTGCTCGCTGTTTTAATGGGAAGAAACATTGGCTGCTAATTGGACAGCAGGTTTTAGTGCATCATCTTTAGATCCGTTTAGATGCATTGGGAATGCAGTGAGGGAAGGTTCATTTTGCACCAAATGAACCCATTTGCCATTTATTGGACAATGTGCTTTTTGTTTATCCTGCCTGGAAGAACTGCTTATGATGATTGGTAGATCTCAGAAAGGGGCGGAACCTTTTAACCAAATGCCAAGCTGTGAATTGGGAATGAGCCTGGCTGACATGTCAAAGTTAAACACACAGGAGCCTACAGTGGTGGCATGATTTGTAAATATTGCAAATAAATTGTCAGTGTAACGGTTTGTTTGGCATTCAATTCTGCAATTGGCTGTATTGTCACTTCCTTCTTCGGCTAGCAGCTTAGCTGGTTTTTGGCATGAAATAACAGACAGTGTTAACGCTGATCTGATTTTTTTTTTTTTTTGGAGAGGAAAATTAAACATAACAGTAGGGCAGTAACAAGCAAGATTTTAATTAAAATATCAGGAAACGAAAAAGGTCTTTTTTAGTTGTCTTGATAGAGTAAAATTGATTGCGTTCATTGTTAGTCTAGATTAGTCTGTGTGTGTGTGTGTGTGTGTGTGTGTGTGTGTGTGTGTGTGGTCCAGTGAGCCACCACTGGTGAAGACAAAGGCACATTTTTTTCCAGTATGGTGGACATCACACTTCTATTCTATTCTATTCTATTCTATTCTATTCTATTCTATTCTATTCTATTCTATTCTATTCGTTCTAATTTACTTTTGTGAACATATCTAAACTGCTCAGTTTATCCTCACTAGCATTGCTGTCTAATGTGCAAATCTTTGAGCTACGTCTGGACAACAGCAGTAAAGATAAGGGCTCATGTTGGACCGCAGGCTGTCACCTGTGTGGCCCAACGGACAGGCCGGCCCTCATTACTGAGATAATCAGTCCACTGTTTCCTTCCTTCTCTCTTTACTCTCTTTACTTCTCTTTGTGTGTGTGTGTGTGTGTGTGTGTGTGTGTGTGTGTGTGTGTGTGTGTGTGTGTGTGTGTGTGTGTGTGT
>JAOVYU010000040.1:8949806-8966561 GCA_025674565.1 Synodontis membranacea | reverse complement strand
TCATCTATTTCTCCTAGTGAATTTTAGGAGAAATATTAGAGAAACATATCAGATGAAATGGAAACTAAAATGAGGCTAAAATGAGAATCACAATTTTGTTTCCTGAGCTGTAGAAAAGCAAGCTTTGAGCAGTAAAATTTTCCTCTGGGATCTCTATGTACATTTAAGTGCTCATGGAGTATACGTTTCGATATAAACACTAATCCAGCGGCGTAGCATATTGGCAAACTACCCTTGCGCTAAAGTTTGGGGATTTGTTTCGACACACTTTCCCATGGCATGAGAGATCATAGTGCTGCCAATGCTGAATTTCATCGCAGCATATTTTTAGCCGGAGAGTAACCTTTCATTTTTAGACTGTTAAAAATATCTGTATGCACTTTAAGTTAAAATGACTTTAAAAAAAAAAATTGAATGAATGAGTTTAAAAAAAAATGCCAGGATGTCCATTAATGCACTATTTGGAAACACCAAACAGTCCTCCTGCCATGATCGAGGAAAATAGCACAGCTAACTTAGCTAGCTGGCTAGTTAACTGCCACAAAGCTAACACGAACGTCCACGAGTCGGATTGCAGAATCATGATTTGCATTATGAGCTTAAGAGCCAAACCTGACAAAATGCACCACAACCAAAATGGTTCATGACTAGCTCTAGCAAGGTCAGCTAGCTAGCATTGGCATTTTGCGGCGTGTTGGGGGAAAAAAAAAAAAAAAAAATGAAGTACTGTTTTAAAAAATGATTTGTTTTGATAGTTCAAAAGCTTTGAATTCATAGCTGTGTTAGCAAATTGGACCAAGCAGCAATTTCTTGTACATTTTCATTTCTTTAAATTAGCCATCCAAGACGAATAATAAGACGAATTTAAAATCTGAGATCAGGGCAGTGGTGGATTTGTCATCAGCGATAGACTTGAAGCTCTTACATGACCGAATGTATTGACAAGCACACCGAGAATACATCATCGAGCTTTGCATGAACTATCCGTAACCCTCCAATGCGTAACGTCCTTCTGCTAACCGCTGGCGGTCTTACAGTCGTTTCCAATCCACACTTACACCCTATAAAACCCTTTATTAATGGCATTAAGCAAGGATTTGGGCTTCTGCTTAGCACTTACCTTGATTACTGTATATGCTTGCATGCTGTCTGGCTAAAGGCGTGACTGGATGGCCAGAGAAATCGGCCAAGTTCGGAAAGGTTCGACCATTCAAAACTTTCAGTAATTTGGATGATATAAATGCCTGATCCTTTGTGTCTCTCTGTATCAATATTCTCTGCATGTTTATGTCTAACATAGTGTTGTGATGTGTCAGGTAAACCGAGTGGAGGCGGATGCAAATGCAAAATTCTTTTATTAAATAGACCACGAGCAGAACAATCAGTGCAAGAAGAGAAGCGTGAACATGAACCAACACAAACATTACGAGGTGTAACAGCGGCAAGCTTGACAAAGAAACGCACCGAAATCTGAACATGAATAGCGGTGCTAAATAGGCAAAACTCAAAACAGATGCTAGTCATCTCAAACAAAATGTACATTCCTTTCAAAGCAATTGCAAGTGGTGGGGATTTGGCTTCGTCTCCTTCTCAAATCCTTCAGATGACTTTTTTTTTTTTTTTTTTACTGAGATTTCTTTTTCTTTTTAGTATATATATATTTTTTTTTTAGTAGATCGAAGGATTTGTTAGTTCTGCTAAATTGATCACATGGTACAGTAAATTTGCTTCGAGCCACTTCCAAGAGGAATCCTCTGTGCATAGGATAAATTGTGATTATGTTTCCAGAGCACACAGAAAGATGCCTCTACTGAATATATTAACAACATTACTTACATATTCTCTCAGCCCATATGTTTGGGGTTTGGACAGAGTGCTAGCCATGGTAAATTGATTGTTATGCAATCCTGGCTAAGGATTTTAAGTCTCTGTCTGCGAGACCACTTGAGAACTGGGATGGTCTGACAGAAAATACTGTCAAGCATGGCCAGTCAGTGTAGCTCACTTTTCATTTGCGGTCTGTTTTATTAATTATTGTTTTCAGTCCTGCTGACTGCCTCCGTGCCGAGTGGGTAATATGATTGCACGCACAAGTGCACAGACGACCCCAAGGGTGCCAGGCTTTATTTTCAATCCTCAGTATCTTACCGAAACCGTGATTGCAAATACATAAAAAAACATCACATCTGCCAATTGAGGTAAGAAGTTACCAACTGTCCAGATTAGCAGACATTTAGGAAACCTGATGTAAGACAGAATGTTTTATGAATAATATTATGAACAGAGAAGAAGAGTTCTTGGTCAGCTTATCCTTCAAACTGTGTTCACCAGATTCTTTATGGGAAAGCACATCAAATCAACCAAACCACTTGTGTTATTTTAATAACTGGAGCGTTCTAAAATAGCTTAGAACCCACGCACATGCATAAGGGGCAGATGGTGGCCTAATGGTTAGAGAAGTGGCCCTGTAACCGAAAGATTGCAGGTTCGAATCTCGCGGCCAGCAGGTACCACTGAGGTACCCTGAGCAAGGTGCTGCCCCCAAGCACAGCTCCCCGGGCACTGAAATAATGGCAGCCCCCTGCTATGTGACATGTCACATATGGGTTAAATGCAGCGAAACAATTTCCCTCTGGGGATTAATAAAGTAATTAAAATAAAAAAAAATAAGTGCTAATTTATGATGAACATAAGTGCTTTGAAGTATCTGTCAGTATATACATTGTGATACTGGTTCACTAGGACCTGGCTAAGAATGCCATCAGTCGAAAAACTCTGTTGACAGGTAATGCAGTAAGAAAGGAAGCAAAGACTGTATTTTTTTTAAATAGATACTGAAAATGCTAATCCAAGTACTTCTTAAAGAGGTAGGTCTTTACTTGCCGTTTGAACACAGCCAGTGACTCAGCTGTTCGGACATCTAGGGGAAGTTCATCTAGTTGCCAGAACAAACAAGAGTCTAGATGAATGTCTTCCTTCTACCTTGAGAGATGGTTGACCAGTCGAGCAGTGCAGGAGGACCGGAGGGAGCGTGGTGCAGTGCAAGATGCTATAAGTGCTTTAAGCTAGGATGGTGCACAAGTACCTGAGTGGCCTGTGTGGAAAGAAACGCCACTAAAAGAAGAACTTAAGATTAGCAAGAGGAAAAGGACATGTGATTGTCCATGGTTACCCCAAGGTTGCATGCAGTGACCGAAGGCGATATCAGAGAGTTGTCCAGGGAAATCACAAGATCCTGATGTGGGGCTGAATCAGCAGTTTCAGATGATGAACTGCCATTGATGACGTGATTCTTCCAGACATACTGTACTGAGGGAGGAAAAGACCGGATAAGTTGAGTGCTGCCTGAATAGCAGTTGTATGAGAACCCATGTGAGGATATGACCTCAACAGAAGAGGACCAAGTACTGACGCCTGAGGGACACCAGTGGAGAGTCTGTATTGAGCAGATGTGGATCCCTTCCGTGCCAACCGATGTGACCGACCTGATATGTAGGAAGCAAGCCATTGCCATGCTGAGCCACGAATTCCAAGACCCACAAAGATGGACAAGAGAGTCTTGTGGTTGACCATGTCAAACGCTAATGAAAGGGCGAGTTCTGGTGACAGTTTGGTCGATCTAGCAGCACATAGCTTCTCAGTGACAGACAGGAGGCTAGTCTCTGTGAAATGTGCCGCTTTGAAGCCAGACTGATTAGGATCCTGGAGGGCGTTCTGTGAGAGCTGGAGAGACAGTTGACTGTAGGCAATGAGTTCAAGGATTATAGAAAGAAAAGAGAGAAGTGATACGAGTCACCAATTTGGAATTTGGTCCTTAGAAAAGAAGGGTGTGAAAACTGTGTAGGTACTAAACAGTATCTCTCGTTCACACTATATAGAAATATACAGAACCGAACATTTGAAATGACCAACCTTACGGTTGGTCGTCTTTATAACCACTCCTACAGTACCTCTGCCTGGGGATCCTCAGGTGTGTGTAATCTGGTATGAATGACCACCCAGATATCGTTTGTCTGGTTCCTCTCAGGGTTTCTTTCTTATTCTTAGGGGTTTTCTTCTTTCACCTTTGGCTTGCTAACTAGGGGCAAATGAAATTTTATACATGGATTTCTGTAAAGCTACCTGTATTTTGCTTTGTTTTGTTCATTGTTGAAAGTGCTATATAAATAATTTTGAAGTAAACTAAATGCAATTCATGGAGGTAACACGGAATTCACCTATTTGTTTGTTTTTACAGTATAGATCCCTTGTACACATTGATATTTCGCCAATCTTTGCAATTTGTTTTCTTTAAATTTATCCTCTCATTACGCTGTGAGAACCTTAAATGATTCATTCGACCCAAACAGAGTACAGGGGGGGTTACAAATGATACACCATTAAATGAGTTTTTTAAGGTTCGCTACATTCACTTTGGCAGATGAAAGATGCACCACAGCGCCGAGCAACGGTACAGGTTATTCACTAATCCCTTTAAATCCGGTAACAATTAGCTCAACACTTTCACTTACTGAATACTTTCCCCTAAAATACACTTTCTAAAGAGACTTTGACCCAGAATAAAGGTCACCGCCTCGCACTACAGCCGACAGCATGCGAGTCATTTGGGTGCTTTGCTCACCAACCCCTCAACACCTTAATGGTGCAAATAACTCAAACACTGACCAGGTCCCATGAGTCAGCTCGCGTGTCTTTTCTGGCAATCGGAGGCACTGGTTTGGATGTCAGTATAGATAGTGATGAGGCGATCACCACCTGTGACTCATAAATACAATTTCCTTGAAACCCCTGAGCCATGATGGCTTGATTGTGCTGGAGGCAAAGGTGGATGCATTTCACACTGGTGACCTTGCTGAGGGCTCGGAGATGATAGAGTTCCTTGAGCTAAAAATGTCTTTTGTGGGCCCTGTGGGAAAGCCTCTTCTCAATGAAGAACACAGAACAACAGCCTTTTTTGGGCTTACAATGACAAACCCCAAGAAAAAAGGTCTTGCCACAACTACTATATCAACAATTATTATTTTTTTTTTTAAATCACAGGTTTCATTTTATGCTTGTGTATTGAGTGCTCTTCTCTATATTGGGTTATTTTAAGCTTTGAACTTCATTCCCCGATCACTGCCTGTTTGTGCCCTACTTAAGATGCACTATTTATGCACTATACTGTACTGTAAGTTGCACTTCTCCGAAGAAAAACAAAACACCGTCGGTGATTGGTATGAATCATAGACTAAAGGCTGTTGCGATATTATAGCAGTTTAAATGACACTGCGTGGTCGTTCTTTTCCCGTATGATTGTTTTTTTTAAGCATACCACATATTTGCATATTTCTATGTGCCACATTTCACACTTCACTGTCGCTGAATCAGCCCGAGCTTCTCTGATCACTAGCAAAGCCGAGCACTGTCATGTTGTGTAAATCTTTCTGAACAAACACACACACACACACACACACACACACACACACACACACACACCCACACACACCCACACTCACAAAGGCCACAGACTGCATTATGGGCAGAAATTAATTACTAAGCACTGGTTGAATTCAGAGGTTCAGGCCCAGAGGTTGTTGACGCTTTAGCTGGTGTTTAGCTGGATAATGAGATGTGGAGGCAGCCTGGTTAAAGCAGCTCCAGCTCTTTTAATGAGAAAGGTCAGGCATGTCAGCTACCATTATTGTTCGTCTGCCAATCTGGAAGAATAGCGATCTCAGCATGCTAAGAGTGTACACTTCACTAGGGTTGTGTTAAAACTGTCCCGAACTGTTAAAACTGTTCCCTCTGCCTTAAACTGAAGTGTGAATCGACTCAGCGATTGTGGCAAAACAAGGACCGTGCCCAAGGACAAAAAAAAAAACAAGAGCTGATGTCAGGTCCTTTCTTTTTCATTGTCTAATGAAATGTGTCTTAATAAGCAGTTCATGGATAATAACTAAGAAATGTCTAAAGGCTATTGAATTTTTCATTAGATGAACTCACTGACGGTGGCGCGACAAAGCCTGCAAATGTCGTACATGCATGATGTTAGTTTCGTACAGACATCCGTGTGTCACTGTATCCCTTAATTTTGTAGCTATTCACATGTCTGGATTGATGCACATGCCAAAAATAATAATAATAATAATAATGATAATAATAATAATAATAATAATAATAATAAAGCAAGTTGATTTTTTTTTTTTTTGTGCATATGCATTAATCCAAATAAGTGAATAGCTACATATTAACATCCCTATTAATGGATAAAGTGAGTCATAGACATTTTGGACTAGTTTTGTAATTAGATTTTTACTTACAGAAAAATGAAGCAATAACTTCCCCACTGAGCTGTATATAGAAATGCTTAGACTACCAGATCCTTCTGTCCCAGGCGAGAGATTTTGTAGGGAATGTAACAGGTTGTGTTTTGATTTTTAGTAAATGTCTGCATATGATTGCAATCAAAAGGAGTTTTTTTTTTAATATAAAATAACATTACATCTACAATGGTTAACATACACCTCACCGTATTTATAGACATATTTAAGTTGCTGCATGATTTTCTATAGACACATTCATCAGAGAAACTGGAGCAGAACTCTGGTCTCTATCAGGAAAGACAGGAAAAATGCCAAGCAGTTTTAGCCATCATTGGAGTACCTGATTTCTGATTGTCTGTGTGTGTGTGCGCGCAATTGCCTGGGTCTCACTAGTGCTGCTTACACACATCACCTCACTCACATTCATTGTCTCCAGTCAGAGGGCCTCCATGACCTACACAGCAGTCACTTCACTAGTCAAAGTTTAATTGACTGTCGTGCAGGGTTTGTTCAAGGTCCTAAATTATCTAGTAATTAGCTCGCACCTCATACACTATGTATGTTAATGAGGACGCTTTAAATCAGACATCACAATGGATGCTCTGACATACTGGCACAGTGCTTCACGACACTGGAATCTTTCAGACACTTTTTTGTCGGGTGTGTATTAGGGTTCTTTTGAACGAATTTCTTTCAAAATGGCAGATTCTAAAAGTCTAGCAGGAATAATAGTCTAGCACCTATTTCTTATGCAGTCATAAGTTTGAGTTATTAATATAATTCCTCAACGTTTAAATAATGACTACATGCAATTTGGGAAATGCCTTTGAGTTCCACATGTTTTTGCATTATATGTGATTTGTACATACAGTAGTTCAACTAGCCTGCTTGTCATTTGAGCAGTTTAAAAATAATTAGGCTTGACTACAAGCTTTTAGCATTATTATAACTGTATTTATTTATTTTTTTTATAAGAACAGATAAAGTCGTGGTCATGATTTGACTATTTATTTATTTATTTATTACCGAATATTCATGTTCTTTAACAGAAGACACTATTGTGCAATAGGTAATTTCAGTAAACAGAGATACGGACATCAGTGCCGGAGCTAACAAAGGCAATAAAACCCTTAGTGCTGGTAATACTGATGTTATGAGGTAATGATGACATAATGTTCATTTTTCAATGCCGGAAATGAGACGTTTCCTAAAAATAGAACTGTTGGTTAAATGGGAAGCTCTAATTTGTAGCATGTCAAAAGTACAGTACACATGACCATGTGTAGACCAGTAATTGAGAGTTATTTCCCATTGGTAGGTAGTGGAGAAACAGGTCAGTTAGGCCCCTAGTGTTTAATTCATTCTTATTATCTGGCCTGTGAAATGAAAGGTCATAGGTGCTGTATTGAGCTCTGCTAAACCTCACCATAACTAAAGACCTCTACAGCCTGGGTTGTTCTTTGACTCATTAGTCATTTTGGACGAAACATCCCCTTTACACATTTGTAGACAAACCCACACTTACATTGGGAATTATTAAAGGCCTGTTCAGAAAGCCACACACGTCCTATGCTAAGCAGCCCTAAAAACGCAGGTTCACACACTATGGCTCGTTCTCCATTCTTCCGTGACCGGTAATTAAGTGCTGAAATTTTGATGTATTCATTACAGCAAAGCCTACGAACAGCAGCATTCACAGCACTTTATGGGTCATAACTAGTGTCAGTGCTGTCAGAAAACTGTTGATGGAGGGAAATTATCATGCATTTAGAGAGTATAATTAAAGGAGCGTGGACACTTGGGAGCAAACGGATGCCGGTTGCATTCTGAGCAGAATTCTACAGGGGGCTTCGCGAGGCATTTTAGAATTCAGGAGCATGGCCAGTCAAACGTTTCTGTCGGACATGATTAATCACCATTATTTATTTATTTTTACAAACTCTTTACTTCTTATTAAACTGTTCCTGTAAAGGCCGTCATAGTCACTGTGTTCAATGCTGTGTTCAAGAATGAGACCTCATGGCATCAGTGTTAAAATGTGCAGTAGTGAATGAGAAGATTATGTCAGCAGTCTCGATGTTATCCAAAGTGACGTCTCAAAAAGTTTACAAATGTTAACATGAATTGCTTGTTTTCATCAAATACCAGTAATGGGCAATGCTGATGTATGTCTTTATGTACTATTATGCAGTTGGGGCTATAGCCATTGGTGGATGGGAATACACACCTTAGGGTGACCATGCGTCCTCTTTTTCCAGGACGTCCTCTTTTTTTGGGACCTAAAAATGAATCAGAGGTGGGATTTCTAAATCACCACAAATGTCCAGGAATAGGATTTTGCTTTCTACACTCGCTATTCCTTTTGCGGGTGTCCATCTGCCCTATGCTGCCATTATGCCCCCAGTGTCCTCTTTTTTGAAAACCAAAATATGGTCACCCTAACACACCTACGATCTGGAGCCATTACCTATTTCATTAGTATTATGTCACGTTTTTGACCCTAAGTTAACGACATGTTGGTGTATTTCCATCTGACGAATGATAGCTGGAGATGAAGGCACCAGATTGTAGAAGAGCAACGCTGCTGTTCGTCTGTGACATGGGTTGATTTAATGTAAACATGCTGAACACAGAGCCCTCTGAACTCACATGGGCTTGAGTAGTACCCCTTAACAACGGTCCAGCCCTTGGCCAGGCTTGATGCTGCCGGATAGCTCTCACACTTGCTGGCAAGTAAACAAGACACACCAGCAGGCTGGAAATGAAAGTCTGAAGGGTGATGGGCAGCAAGAGATATTGGCTGACACAGAGAGAGGAAGAGAGATGAAGAGACAGGGTAGGGAGTGAGGGTAAACGAGATTGGAAGAGATAGTGGAGGAACAAGTGAAAAGCAAGAGCAAGGAAAGGAAAGCATATTAAAAAAGAGTGTCTGGGAAGGAAACTGAGCTTATGAGTATGTCAGTATGTCAAGGGCTGACTCTGAGGATGCAAAAGCTGTTTTGGATTTTGGGAAAGATTTTAAAGACAGACTGAAGGATTGTAAGGGAATGTTGGAGAAAGAGGATTAATGGAGTCTTTGGGGGGACTTGCTGAAGATTTTGGGGAATGTTGGGCAAGAATCTGAGGGTTCCATGGATAGGCTTGGGGTAATGCTGAGGGTTTGGGGGAATACTGAGGAATCATGTGAAAATGGTGGGAGAGTATTGGGGGAAATCTAAGTTAAATCTAAATCAAGTGTTGGGATCGTGTTTGGGTAGAATGTTAGGATTGTTGAGATGTGTTTGGGTAAAAGTTTAGGATTGTTGGGATATATTTAGGAATTGTTGAGCTCTGTTTGAGTATTACGTGAGGATTGTGGGGATGTGTTTAAGAATACGAAAAGCATTGCTGGGTTGGGTTTGGTATACAGTTGGTTATTGGGAATAATATCAAAGTCCATTGCAGTGTTTCCCAACCTGTGTGCCACGTCATAAGGTGTGCCGCGGAAAGTCCGCTGCCCCCCTCCCTGCGCCTATAAATCCCCCGGTCCACGATTTCTCACCTCCCCCTCCACCCCCATCGGCGATTGCTTGGGCCTATAAATCCCCCGGTCCTGCGATCGCTCAGCCCCCCGGTCCGCAATCGATCGTCACTCCACCTTAGATTGTTAGAATGTATATATGTAACAAGATAAGGATTGCTGAGCTCTGTTTGGGTTAAAGGCGAGGTTGCGACCTCAAGTATATGCTGAGGATTATGAGGATATGGTGGGCAAAAAGCTAAGGATTGTAAGAAAATGTTAGGATGTTAAGAATGGTGACAATGGAAATTGTTAAGGGGCTGTCAATTTTGGATAAGCATTTCAGAAAAGCTTTTTGTGCGGCAGAGTTGGGGAAATCATGTTTCGACAAAAACATTGAGAGAAAAGTACAGGCATATATTTATGTGCTGGGAGAAAACCTGTGGATTTTGGGACAGTGTTGTAAGGAAAGATGAGGATTTTATGGATATAATGGTAGAACGTAAGATCTGAGGCCGCCGTTGCTGGAAATGCTGTGGATTTTTGGGGTAAACCTGAGGGCAGGGTAGAGGGAAGACTGAGGATTATGAGAGAATTTTATTGCAGAAAGCTGAGTATTAGTGAATAAGCAGCAGAGGGTCAGAGCATGTTCGAAAAAATGGTATACTATGGCAAATTGTTCAAATGGAATGGTAATGGTTGTGGAAATATAAAGATTATAGCTTTGATGTTGTGAAAAAAAAAGTTGAATCTTGTTAGAGAATAAGGGTAGGAATTTGTGCAGAGCTGAGGATTTTGGGGTAGTGTTAAGCAGAAAGCTGAGCATTGTGGATGAGTGTTGTGGGAAGTATGCGGTAACGCTTAGGATTGGAAGTGATAGGAAACACCATTCTGTGTTTAATGGGTGGTTGACAACAAACTTTCACTTAACTGTCTGGCTGCAGGGAAGTGAGTGAAAAGTTGAGCCTTGTGCTGAAGCAGAAGCTCCACTGTAGATAAGAGACGTGTATCCGGGGTTTTGATGGCACCTGGAGGGGTTGCTAGAAGACAAACTGTCCCTTGCTGTCAGGCCTTCAGCTTTGATTGACTGCTTATCTGTCCATAAAATTTATCATCTTTGTTGCACCATGGCTGCGTGTAGGTGTTTGCCAATCTGCTCATGGGTGCATTGGAAGAGACAGACAGCAACCGACACGTCTATCAGAAACAGTATTTTTCAAGGAAAGGTATGCCTGGACGAGCTCCAATATTCATCAAAAATTCCTTATATACACTATATGGACAAAAGTTTTTGGACACCTGACCATAACACTCATATGTGCGTTGTTAAACATCCCAGTTCAGATTTACTCCCTTATTATAAGCTTGTTATCATAAGCTCCATTTTTCTGGGAATTTTATCAGTAATCGTTACATTTATTTAATAGTTACATGTGTAACGTTACAATGTGAAACACGTTAGTTCCTGTTATCACTTACAATATAGCAGCTACGAACAGATGTTCTTTCACTTTCTTTCTTTTTTTCCCCTTCTTTTAAAAAGATTTATACACTCTGAAAAGGGTAAAAATATTACAGAAATGGTACTTTGGTATGTATGGTATATTGGAATGAGTGCATTAATTAAAACCTTTCTTCCAGTCAGAACTAGTGTCAGGGCTGCTGTTACAGAAGATCAATCAACACCTTTGACTAGTCAGATTTCACAATTCACCCATTGGAAAAAAGCCAAAAGCGATAGAGATTCTGATCTCAGGCCTAAATGAACAATCTGTTCATCATCTGTTGAGTCAGCTATTAAAGTAATGAAATGCTTTAATTGAATACCAGCTTCCTCTTGTCATAGATTCCCTAGTATTTGTTTTCCTCGGGATAAAGAAATGGATGGAGTCTTTTATTCTCTCATCCGAAGCCTTCGTGCTATGTGTGTGTGAAAGAGACCTATATGGGACCAATATCTCAAGTAGCATGAGCCTTAAACTGCTGGAGTTGTACAAGATGGATGGAAAAAGCGGATAAATTGCATTAGTTAGAAAGCATTGAGGGGATGCTGCCAGCGCAATCAGAGTTGAGAGGGTCATAGTGAAGCGGATGGTATGATATCATGCAGTTATATTAGCCAGCCTCATCATTCCTTTTTTTTCCCCAAACTGTTCCATTCAAACCTCGCTGCTCATATCCTACTGCCTTGCATGTGCTTTATAGAATCACATATGATCATTTTCTGATCCACTGATTTAATTTCCGGGCTGTAATAATTCTTGTCCGGCGTGACTGCCAGTTGGAGTCTTCAGTCACATTCCGTACCTCTCTTGATTCCTTGAAGTCGTCTTCACAATAATCATTGTCATCATCGGCGCGTGTGACTTGAACCGTTTCAATCATGTACTAAGACCGAGGTCACTGGGAGGCCTTAGGCAACACACACAGGCAATCAGTTCCCTCTTATTACTGCACATTCTATGACAAGAATGAGACAGTTTGATTTTTATTAGTGGTCTTTATTTCTCTCAGGCCGTTGCGACTCCACCAATCAGCGGGAAATTACTCTGATTATTTTCAGCATACGGGGAAATAAAATCCCATTTCCCCCTTCAATCTCTGAGATGATTCAAACCGGCCCATCAAGTTGGATGGGGAAAAGGTGCTCACTGAAGACTGATTGAGGTTTGCCATTAAAGGAAGACCAGTTTTAGCACCCTTGATTTATTTGGACTGTTAAAGCCGAGAGGCTTCTTTTACAGCTGAGAATTAGGCAAACAAATGCCAACGTTTGATCACAGCAGGATCACAGGCAGAGCAGCGTTGTGTTCTGCGATAAAGGCTGATAGTAATCCTAACGAGAGTGTTCCCGAAATTGAAGTACGATCATAAGAGCACTGCATTTTGATGTCAAACCAAGAATCTCAGGAGTATGTGCACAACATATTGACGTCGAAGTTTGATTTGCGTTCAGTGAGAATGAAAAACGAAACTCTTTGTTGCAATAATTGCCTTTGTCTGGGAAGGAAGTCCAGTTTCATTTAAGTAGTTCCTTATTGCATATTGGAGATTTGGCTGAGGAAAGTTACATTAGCACCTCAAAGGATTTGGTATTGTTTATGTGTTTTTTTTTTGTTTTTTGTTTTTTTCTTTTGCCATAAAACCAATTACTGGCTGTTAGGTGACTTATTTGGAACAAATGTCAATTATTTAAAATGTATTCATTATCACTGTTATTACTTATATGGAAAGAGCGGGAACTGCGAAGTGAACACTAGTGTTGATCACTAGACAAGACCAGAGGATATCATTTCTAAAGGACAGGAAACGAGCTCCGACCGTAGACGGGCTCTTATTAGACCGACTGCATTGACTGCCTAGTACGTTATGTCATCAGAGCAGTTTTCTCTGATTGTTGATTCGCTGAAAACCTTGACGTCCAGTACAGCAGCTGCATGTGGAAAATTAAGAGAAATTCAGAGCCAGTTGGACTGAGGCGAGAGAACGGAGAGAAAAAAATCGAACGATAAAATAAACAAATAGTCCAATCAGTGTAATTGTGTGGCGTAAGAGTACAGACATTCAACTATGTTAAAGCCTTTTTATTGATTTATTTGGATAGCAAAGTGTGAGATTTAAGCAGGTTTAACAATAGCTTGCTTGCGTGCTTTTAAGAGCAGTGTGTTAAGGAGACGAGCACGACGTTATAAGGTGACTTTAAGACAGACGCTGAACGCACTTTATGTGCGGCTGGATTAAACAAGACCGATACACGGAAAAAGGCCGTCACACATAATGGCACAGTGTCATCCGTTATGCGAATCAGAATGAGTTCCTGGAGCCCTGCTACGGACCCGAGCCCCTACTCAGGTGCTAAATGACGCCAAGTCTGCCGAAACTTCTTACAATAGGCCCAATATACTGTAAGTAGGTGCAATAAGTGTGCATGCATGTGCGCGTGTGCACGTGCACACGTGTAGGCAGACATGATGTCTCAAATCGGAAATAGCACTCCAGTCAACTGACCAAAGTTGGCAACCCTGGTTTAGTGTTTTATTTATTAATATATATTTTTTCCTGGCTGTACATTGTGCACTGTAATACCACAGAAAGAAATTACTCTGTACCAGAAGTGAACGCAATAACAAGTAGAACAATCCTATCAAATATTTTAAAGACTAATTTTAGTTCTACGTGAAGCTGAGAAATTGGTTCTGTTAATCCTAATGTGTGTTTTTAATCTAGCGTTTTTAATCAAGAAGAAACCATCCCATAATAACATCCATTTCATATCCGTTTCAATATAAACACTTTTGCCCATGCTAGTACCGTAATGCTAGCTGTCCAGCTACTTTGATGCTGACTAGCCGATTTTACCCAGAGAAAGTCCAGAGTAGCTCGTGACTTTGCGTGTAGACATTATATGTGGCTAAGATTTTTTTTTTTAACCCTCTTTTATTCACATCAGGAAAATAAAACTGCCCAGTCGATCATAAACCGTGAATGCTCATTTTGATTGCGCAGTTAGCGTCATAAATGTAGTTACTGTGCACTAGCATAACTGCTAACTTAGTTGACTCTTGCACTGCAGATATTTTGACCTATTTGTCATAGGTCAGTGGATTAACAGAGCTACGCAGATCTAAGATCAAAGCTAGCATATGTCAGTGGGCGAGACTAGCGTATATCAGTGGGTGAGAATAGCATATGCCAGTGGATTAAACTAGCATATGTTTATGAACAAGATTAACGTACGTTGGTAGACAAAGCTAGCGTCTGTCGGTGGATGAGACTAACGGATGTCAGTGGATGAGGAAACCCCATGCCAATGATGATAATCAGGACTAATACTAATCACAGATTGGTGATGTTTTGTTCATAAACAAATTAGCTCTTTGAGAGGGAACTTTTCGGTGAGAGCTGAGAGCCGAGTCACATGTGTGGACGCTTTTTCTCTTCTTTTTGGTAAATCAAATAGCTTCCATGGAAATGTTTTTCAACATGATCTATCCAGGTCAGGGTCATGGTGATGTTTGATGTTGCTTTTGTTCCTTTGTCCATCCAAGCAGTGCAGAAATTGAAACATGTAGCTTGTGTCCTTTATTAATTTATTATTATTATTATTATTATTATTATTATTATTATTATTATTTAATTACTGTCAAAACGTAGAACAATTCTGACTGGCCAAAATATTGCAAACTTTGTCAAGTTTGTGAGGGTCAGATCTTATTGGTGAGTTGAGCCTCACTACTTTCTAACGTGCTGTTTTACAGACCAAAGAGACTACAGTTCTGCTCTCTGTTGCTTTTGGTATACAAGACAGAGGTTTGCAGATTCACATGTCACAAAGATGAGCTTGAATCAAGTCGGTGCGAGCAAACGTAACCTCTCGAAAAAGCGAATGCAGCTTTTCTAACCTGCGGCCCTTTCCCTTTTCCAACAGATGAAATATATTGAAGTTTGGTCCGACGGCTGCCTGAAAAAAAAGCAAAGTACCATCTAAATGGCTAGATGTTGGCAACTCTATGCTCAACAGTATGCTTCCTTTGGATTCTCTTTCAGCATAAATTCACTTTGGCTGGCCAGTGCACATTTGTCTGGGAGCTTTTTGGATGCTTTTCACTCCCTATAAAAAGATATTACCAACAGCCAGAAAGTTCAAACAGTTCCACGTAAACTAACCTCCTGTTCCCTTGCTGTGGTTTATATTAATGACCCTTCTGATGGAACTGACTGATCATCTCCAGTTGCAATGGCCTTGAAATACACAGCAGTAAGGCAGCAATCGCTTAATTCTGCCGCCGTGCCACACTTTTAAAAGAACAGATCAGTCAAGAGTGGCCAATTTCCTTCCCGCAATGGGTGCGTTGTATTGATGGAGTGGACGGGCCTAATGTTTTTAGCCTTCTGGGTGTCCATCTGTGAGCATTTCTCCAGTGTCATCACTGGCCTGTTTAAGTAGCTACAATGGCTTCTTCAGGCAGGGGGAAGATAATGCCGGCTATTCGTCATACGGGAATTCAATTTCAGGCCCACGATTCCCCTCGTAAAAGAGTTTCCAATCCATATATCAGCCATTTAGTTGTCTGTTTTCATGAGCGGGAAATCATTTGTATGCATTTTATTTATTTATCGCGCTGGGAGTAGTAGCGGGAGGGGGTTGAGCGCCTTAGGGTCAGAGAGAAAAATAGTACTGCAGATGATTAGCTGAGAAGGCAGAAGCGAGAGGGGAAGTCTACAATCTCTCTTCGACCTCTTTTTTCCCCTCCCTGCTGCAGTCCAGTTAGTGGCCATAACCTATTAGCATTCTTTTCATTGCTCGTGTGAATGTCAAGGGTGCCACATTTAAACATGTTTTAATAACAACCTTGTCCTTTTATCGCAAATGGAGCCACTGTGATTTGAAAAGATTGAAACTACCAATCATGCTGAATAATTTATTATCTCTGTATCTCAGGTTCTTGGACCACAGCTGTTGATCGGCTTCAGCGTCTCTTTGTCAAATATAATTCTCAAATAATGGTACAACTGAAATAAAAAATGTACACGACACAGAAAACTTTGTGTCTCATTTATCCAACTGGGTACGAACAAATCTATCTGCAAATTGTCCGTAAAAAGGAACATTTACACAAGAAATGTGGTATTCATGCAAATCCGGTTCCTTCGTATCATGAGACTCACTAACGTGAAACTTGAATGATCGAGTGAAATTTATAATTGACAAAATGAGCTACTGTAGTTTTATATACGGATTAAGCTTGCATGTTTTAATTGCTCATTTATTTCAATTGCCCATGAATTTTGGGAACATTTTGTGAAACTTCATTTCATTTCATTTCATCCCAATGACATGTAAGATAGTAATCCAAGACAAATCCATAAATAATTAAGGCAAAGAAAACTGGTTACAGGTGGAGCTGCATTACTGGAAGATTTAGCACAAGATTTAACACATGCTGTATA
>JAOVYU010000040.1:8938189-8948472 GCA_025674565.1 Synodontis membranacea | reverse complement strand
ATATATATATATTTTATTTAACAAAATGTAACACTATGGCTCCACGGCAGCTGATAAAAGCTGATAGCACTCGATCCAGCATCTATTATTTTGTATACATTTTTTTATATCATGCTCCAACAGACACTCATTCAACCATACACACACAACCACAAAAAGAGACATTTCATATACTGTATTTCCCATATTTCAATAATATTTCGCAGAACAGCAGCTTTTCTTCCTTCACCTGCTCTACCATACCTTCTAGTCTATTTAGGAACCTTATGATTAACAATAACAATATAATTGATCCTGATGCTTTCTTTGCTCACCTTGGATTTTTTTGCACCTTAATACACGACACTGTATTTTTTTGCCCATAATTCCTGAGGTCTCTGTGCATTGTTTTAATTGTTAATATATGTTGGATATTATATCTTTGTCTAGTATTTCAATGTCCCTTGCAGCTGTAGCACCTATGCACCTTTCCCCTTTGGGATCAATAACGTCTATCCATCCATCCGTCCGTCCGTCCGTCCGTCCATCCATCCATCCATTCATTTGGAATATGGATTTGGAGCATGTTGGCCATGCCCGGAATGCACATGAGCTCTTCTTTATCACTGGCTGGTCATCAACATCAACATGCGCATGCTCGACTTGAATGTGAAGGAATCTGTTGTAGATCATGAACCGATATGTATAAAGTCAACAAAGAGTTACAGATTTCCTGATTGGCATCCAGCTGGATCACTGGATGTACAGTGAGCATCCGTGTTGTTCCCAGAAGCAGATAAGGCTGCTGTAGTTGTGTAGCTCTTCCAGGGAGCAGGAATGTGCTTTTACAAAGACAAAGGGAAGAGTTTACAGCATGTGTGCCACAAGTTTATCTCAAAAGCTATGTACCGTATTATTTTAATCTTATCGTCTCAGATCCGTCTTTGGTATTTATGCTACAGCGTGCTCTTGGCAGTCTGCCTCTCAGATCTTTATAGTCGTTCCCTTGGGGTGCATTATTATAGGCTCTTTTTTTTTGGGGGGGAACATTTTTATCTCTCTGTTTCAAATCTTATTTGGTATCTCATTTTTTTCCCCCCCCCACTGATCTTCTGGTTCTGTGCTTTTGCTTCTCCAGAACTCTGGGATGAAATTATAAAAGAAAAGAGTGTAGGTTTGTGTAGAGGGGGAAAACGAGGGAAAAAGTTATACACGTCCACTGTAGTAGAGTTTTGTCAGTGATGGCTCAATTCAATAGCCATTATGCAGCTGCAGAATCTTGGGACAAAGCCAGAGTAGGTGTGTGTGTGTGTGTGTGTGTGTGTGTGTGTGTCGGTGTGTGTGTGGCATCACAGCTAGTCTCTTCATCATGCTACAGTAATCAGCTTTGTACTTTTGCCACCTGCCTGTAGAAAAAAGAAAAAAAAATCATACCAGAAATAGCATCGTATTTTGTATTGCAGTTTTCAGTATGTCACAGTACTTGTCGAGGTCCTCGAATTTGCTCATCTTATATACTTCGTAATTAATCTTGGACAATAATATAGCTTTAAAAAAAATACTGGCTTTTAAATGTCACCTCCTTATTTTGAGTCAGTTCTGTTCAAATTGTCCAACGCCAAGTTTGAATGATGGCAAACAAATACTTTTGCTTGATTAATGGTGCTGTTTTAGTAAGAAACCAGAACCTGCACCATGCACTTTGGTCAGTTAATTCAATGCATTGTGCTCATTCAGCCTCTGATTAGCATTGAAATGGCTGACGTTGTGACATAATGGATGAAATTAAAGCTCCGGTGACTGTTGTAGTCTTTATGCTGGCACAAAAGGGCAATTAATTATAATCCAGATGCATAATAAAGTAGAGGTGGATTTTTCTCAGGGCTGCCTTAGGCCCTTATTTCTTTTCAAGGTTGAAGTGTCTTCAGATTTGGGAATTACGACACACAACCCTCTTCAGATCTTGGACTTTTTGTATTGTGGACATGTGGATGCAAATTTCCGATTTGGGTATGTCATTATTATCATATCGAGAATGGAAATTGCAAGCGTCCCCTACAATATATATATATAGAGCTTCCATTCTCCATTTGCCAAGGAGTAAAGTCAGAATTAGCATTGTGAAGGTCAAGCGCTCTAAATAACACAACGCTTAATGTCAGCTAATCAGCTCCTCAACAAAGCTCATTGAGGCAGAAATGAAAAGGAAGGTGTTTGCATGCACAATGGCTGGGTCGAATTACGCAATGATTAGCATTAGAACCGCAAGTGGCATGTTAAGAATACCACTTGGCTGTAATTAAGGTGCAACAGGAGCTGTTCTTTGGATCCCTGCCTTTAATGGCCGTCATTTTAACCTTAGCGTTGCTGTTTAGAGCATCACTTCCTCCGGTCTTAAGTTCCCCATTTTATCCTAATAGAATGACGGTGATTTTGGGCTGATTAATCGGGCATCCTTTATCCTGTAAAATGACCCGCTGGGAAATTACTCCGGATGTGCAAATAGCAATTATGAGCACTGATTTTAAAAGAATAAAGCTTTTAAGGCAGGTTATGGAATGATGATTTTTAGCCCAACTGCATAAATTTGTTTGGATGGTTGTTAATTTGAGCTTCAGCCCTTCTTTGTCTCGGATGTTGAGTGACAGTTCTTTAGCTTTCTTTGGGATGCGGTGGGGACATTTACCGATCGAAGATGTGATCGATGACGTGCAGGTAATTGATTGATGGGTCAAGCAATCAACGTCTCTCTCTCTCTCACATGGCTTTAGAGCAACACTGTCGATCAATTCCGCTCCCAGCAGAGCTATACCATTAAAGCTTAGGAAGTCTCAGGGATCTGGTATATATTTGACTCAAGAACAGGCTGCTGACTTTGCCAAAGTCAAGACACAAACACCAAGCGCCACAGGGCGTAGGATTACTTTAGCAGCTCGCGCACTCACTAAACGGCTTTTTTTTTCCCCCTAGAAATTAGAATCCAATTCCACACCCGTCCACACCAGAACCTGCTCGTTGATTTATTTGTTTAAAGGTCAGTATGCTCAACAATGGCTATCTTTAAGGATAGAAGTAAAGGAGTAGACTTTAGTCTGCACTCTTGCACAACCAAGATATTTTAGGCTCGATATTAGTTAGGTGTTGACCTAACTAATGATATTTCCAGATTATGATGGTTCAGTTAATGTTAAAGAGTCTGATCCTGACTCTTTTGTCTTCCAAACTTGCTTAATCCACACTGATGCTATGTTTCTACTTGGAACTTTTGTACGCATGATTCATTTTATGTGTTATGGATGGTCCCACGTGATCGCTAAAGATTTACACATCAAAAAACAGTTTGTACGCTGGACTTGCTCTAGGCTGAGTGTATAATCTCACTTGGATACTCTTGATTTGCATCTAAGAACTACTGCTGCGATTATGAAAAGTGAATTCGCTCTTCTACGTCCGCATAATGAATTACAATCACCTGCCCCCGTGTTGGGCTGCTTTTATACTCTCTAATTTGTCATTCAGGACATCGAATGTAATGACGCTCAATTGTATTTCACCTGCGTGAGGTGTTTAACTTCATCCAGGAATTTTCCTTTCATTTCTTTTTCTACTTGGGATGGATTACAAAGCATGACTAATCCCAAGGTCCAACTCTCGCTGTTCAGGTTTTTGTGACATGAGAGCCTGAGATAACCGTTCCCATTCAATTTCCTTTCTACAGTTCCTAAACTTATGGACTTTCATGAACTGTACATATATAAGTTTCTCCTTTCATACTGTATGTATCATAACCTCTAAAAAAAAAGCTCTAGAATTTCAGAACTCGGGACACGTCATTGCCAGTATGAACAGACATACAGTACTGTACCAGAATTAGTTGTGGTTCAGTGCCAGAAATAACGTACAGGACGACATTATGATTTGTTTTTACACTATCTGGTGTCACCCAAGACGTTTTCTTTTGAATCAGGCTCCTCTGAAGGGTTCTTTGTCATGTCGTCTCAGACGTTTTCCCCTCACCACTGTCCCCTTAAATTGCTCATTATGCATCTAAGTCAGCATCTGGATTTCTGAGAAGCTACAATACTCGGCGACAATATCTGTGGTTCAGAGTGCTATACCAATAAAACTGAACGGAACTTTATCTCCTATGTTGTAAGCATTTCAGTGTCTTTTAGAGCATTAAATAGATATGCCTGCAAAAACACCAGTTACGTGTCCAGCATAGTAATGAGACTGTAAAGATTTTGGCAGTTTGGGAAATATTTTGTCAATTTTTGTCAGTTTTGAATTTCTGTGAAGGACAAGCGTGGTGGAAATGTTGAATCCTTCTGAACCTCTTCGTAAATATGAAGACTTCCTGACGCACCGCTTGGAAATTTAAGCCACACTCCTAAAAAAAAAAAAAAAAAAAAAAAAAAAAAGAAAGAAAAAAACTTCAGTTGCCCCCTCCAGAAGAATGTTTACAGGTTGTACAGTATGCAAAACCCTACAACAGAGATGGGATTCTACAACAGACATCCAAAGCCCCATAAGCAAGGGGGACTCGAGAAACCTGGATGAAAGTCCGGGTAATTCAAAGACAATGATAATGATCCAGTGGCCTGATAAAACAGACTGTGTTAGTCAAATATGTTGATCTTGTCCTGGGCTTTGGTGTTGAAATGTTATTTCTTCTAGGTACGGCAAGCGATCAAGCGGAATAAGCTGATAGAACATTTGACTAGAGGGCATAACACTTAATTCCCAACCTCCAACAGGGAAAAAAAAAACAACTCAGAATTCGTAATCAGGTATTTGGAAATCGTTTCCCCTTTAGGTTTCTATAAGACATTTGAACACCGCCACTTTAGCATAAACACAGTCCCATCCTTGTTGAATAGATCAGACCTTCACGATCAACATATGTTCCTCTCCAAAGGGGGCCAGGCACTAGAAAGTGTGTGCTTGTGGCAGCATGACCTCAGTAGAGACACGGCTGTTGAACATTCCCGAGTCCTGCGGAAAGATTTGCATAAGAAGTACAGAGCTGCTGTATCCATATTCATGCTGTCCTACCCATCGCACTCGTCTCCTTGACCCAGACGATATCCAGCATTAGAGTTCCACTCAAAGGAGTAGCGCACTTTGTTCAAATCCATTGTGATATTGATGTGGGCAGACATTAGCACATAAGTGTAGAAGTGTGGTTCACCGTCCCTTGCTGAGAGCACGCTGGAACCTTCTCTTCCTGAGTGTTGTACCGCTGAGAGTTTGATCCTTTATTCATGTTCGTTTCTAGGAGCGGAACAAGTGCACATTGCATGCAGATTCACCTAGCAACATGGATGTGCTGATCGATGCTGAAATATCGATACTTTCCTGATACTTTTTGTCCATTTCTTTTTCTTTTCTTTTTTTTTTTTACAATAATCTGAGAATTTTGATAGTGTTGGCTTATTATTATTATTATTATTATTATTATTTCTTTCTTTTTTTTTTTTTATGGAACAGAATCTGAAAAAGGTTTTGTGTAATATTGATGTGCACAATAGGACAGTTCACAAAGTGCTTCTTCCCATACACACACACACACACACACACACACACACACTTTGTATACACAAAAAGACTTTTCTCTTCTGCTCAGTAAAATCAGAAGTATCACCCATGCCTAGTAAATTAGCAGCAAATTAGTTTTCTGCGTGAAGAACTGCTTTTATTTTATCAATTGTTTCAAATATAATATACAGTGTTAAAGCACTTTAAGGGGTGGAACAATCCTTATGATATTAAAAATTAATGTTTAATATCCCGTTCACACACCAGGTTCTTCAGTGTGGTGAGACTTCTGAGACATTTCAATCGGATGCCTTTAACACAGTGTTAATTATCTCTCCATGACTTAGGCCATCACTACATCAATCAAAACATTTATTCTTTCATCTTCAGTAATTCCAGTATCCGGGTCAGGGCTACGGAGAATCCTGTGAGCCTGTACCGGGAACACTGAGCATGAGGTGGGAGGTGGAAGGTGGTCCCATTGTGCCGTCATGCCCACGTCAGTCGTTTTATCACTAGTTTTATGATATTACTAGTGACTGTGGTAGACTGTATGCTATTTAGTCTTACAACTACATTAAAGCCTTTGCAAAGCAAATGTAGATATAATTATTTCCTTATTTCTGCCTCACTTTATGTGCACTTTCAAAAGCAGTTCACGACAAGTTGCTCTTACTATAAGCCCTAATTCCACAAAGCAATAAATAGATCAGAGTTTTGCACGGTTGCTTGCCAGATTCAGAATCTATACAGACAGAAATAAAGCTGATTACAGTAAGGCTGGCTGTGTGGGAAAGCATCTGCTTCTTGCCTGCAGCATAATGCATTAATTGGAAACAAAGGTCATGATCGATACAGCTACTGAAAAAAAGAAAGAAAAAAAAAAACCTGTTATTTTTCCCTAGAACAAGCTACATCTTTTCGGAGAAGAGACATGGACATCATTTCTAAAGAGTTAGGTATATTAACTATTTCAGTGTCTGTGTCATATTAGTCTACGACACTGACAGTTGCAAACAGGCGGAAGTCAGGCGATGTACAATCAGAGTTACTTTGGCAAGAGACAAGGATATAAACCAGACAAAACAGAGAAGCATAAAGATTATAAGGTTTGGTATGGACAGGTACAGTACATGACACTGAGCGTATACTTTGTAGTGAGTGTGAGTGTGAGTGTGATTGTGACTGCGGAGTCCATGTGTGTGCAATCAGAAAGACGGTGAACATGAACGTGAGAGAGTTCATGTCGTTAGCGGCCATGTTTGAAGGCCGTTCTGTGTCTCGTGACCTGGAGGTCAGAAAGAAAATAAATACAGCCGCCTTACTGTACAAGCATTTTAAAGTTATTGCTCTGAAAATACCATCTACTGTATAACCCCTGTATTTTATCGACCTAGACAGAAGGTAATAGATATACATAAGAGAAAAGTAACACCTTCAACAATGGATGAAGAAATTGGCATCCGGCTTTATAGACAACCTAAAAATCAAAATGGATTTTTAATTTTTTTATTTTTTTTTGGCTAATAGTCATCTCTTTGGTTGACTTGAACATGATCTGTCTGGGCTAATCACTTCAAAGGCAAAATAGTTCTTTGTTCATACTCTTCCAGTAACGTACAGCAAGGTTTCCTGCCTCTAAAAAAGCTCCTCAGGTTTACCTGCATCAATGTAGAATCACAGGTTTGACAAAACAAATATAATCAGCCATTTCACGTTACGTTCCTCCTCCCATAAAGGCTGAGATGCTCACGCGGGTTGCATTAACTTTGGTCTCCACAGAAGTGTATCTAAACCAACATATACTGTACATTATTTTTAAAGATGACAGATAACTAGTGATCTACAAAAACAATACTGTTTGTGTGCTGTTTTTCAGCGGTGTGCTTGCTCTTCACTCTTTGCACTATTTTTTTCTATCACACTGGCATGGAAGTTTTCACGGATAGTTTCATGTTTTCTTTAAATCCATAACGTGCAAACCACTGAACTGGAAATACTAATGTGTCTGCGATGTTTTTGCCTTCTGGCATCTAATCTTGTATCCATGTTCTTCAGGCTTCTGTGCCTGGTCTCCTTTATTCATAATCAATAGTTTACTTTCAGACATGTCTAGAAATCTCCCCGAACGCTGCGGAGATGAAGTTAGTAGTGTGCTTGAAAGACATTAAGAAAACAGTGAGAGAAATGGGAATCTATGAGACGTCTACGAATCTACGATCAGATTACTGTAGGATAGTAACCCAGTGATGAATATTTGCATCTGCTATTCTGCATCATGTTTATTTATTTATTTATTTATTTATTTATTTATTGCCCTGAAAAGAGCAGATGTGTTACTATGAATTATCTCAATACGTCTGGTGTTTGTCTCATTGATATCTCATAGTGTTAGAGCGCTGCTGAATAGGTATCTTGAAGCCTGCGGTGTTCTGCGTATACTGTAGGTCTCAGTCGGCACTGCTCCCAGAACGCGGACGAATTCAGAACCTCCATCCAAATTCAAAACCACCTCAGTCACACTACCTTCATTATGAAGTGCACTTCTGAAGCAGATTCACTTCAAGGAGCTTTGGAGTGTCACATGAAAACCTCCTCTTTTGAAAAGGAATAAACAGAAAAATCAAAAAGCCTGAAAAGAAAATGTGACTTTAAGGTCAGCCAATTAGCAGCTACAGGGTCGATATCAGCTGTGTTGAGCTCTCTGACTCGTATGCGATAATGGCAATCTGAGAGCATTCAGTATGACCTCTAAGCATCCCGGAGCTCTTTCCACACTTGTCGACAAGTCTGATACAATGAGATGATATTATGACATTTATTATAGGGACAGTAAATTCTATTTTAGCAGCCAGTATAAGAAAACACTAGCCGTTTTTCAGCGCTGTGCCTAGAGGTGTTCTTGGGACTGGTTTTAATCCCATTCCTGCCTGCTCCCAAAGGAATTCTGACCAATCCTGCCCACGCCTGGAGACGCTGGTGACCATTCCTGCATATTTCTACTCCAGGAGGTATTATCGTTTGCACCTACCCATGAGCTTTTCTGATGACCTTATACTGTATGCTGTAGTAGTTGGTTCTGTTTCTCCGAATATAGACAAATTGCTCAATTACACGAAAGTTGGATAGAGATTTTCAAATCTTCGAATGTCCAATGTATGTGAGCGTGTGCCGACTGTAGGCTCCTGTAGATTCCTGTTTTTCTCTCACAGAAGTGGAACCTGATGTGGTTTCCTGCTGTTGTAGCCCATCCATTTCAAGGTGTGACGTGTTGTGCTTTCCGAGATGCTTTTCTGCTCAGCACAGTTGTAAAAAGTGCTTATTTGAATCGCTGTCGCCTTCCTGTCAGCTCAATCCAATCTGCCCATTCTTCTCTATCCTTTCTCCTTAAGAAGTCACTTCTGCCCATAGAACTGCCGCTCACTAAATTTTTAGACCTGTGATATCGTGTGTAATCTGCCATCGTCCTACGGTGCCTCGTGATGGACTGTGACCGTGACCAGAATAAAGCAGTTACTGAAAATAAATAAATAAATCTCTTGGAGATTGCTCACTCTTAGATGACAGGCTTAAGACCCACTAAAGGTGTGTTGGGGATATCCCCCCCCCCTTCCCAGTGGTTCTCTGGAAATAATTCTGTGACTCGAGGCAACGGAGTAAAATGCCTCTGCACACATTGTTTGTTCCCTCAGGCAGAAGTGTTCGTTCTACAGCCATCATGAACAGATGAAAGGAAAGAAGCCTTATCATAGGTGCTGGAAAGATTATCGAGAGTAGCACAGGACAGCACCGGTAGAGGACTTGGACATGGAGGACATGCACTGCCTACAGTTACAGTTCATGAAAAAGTGTTTGTTTACCGTTACTGAGAATGAAAGCAATTAAAAACGAAAACGTTGCCGTGAGTTACGTAACACGTTTGTGGAAATAGTAAAAAATAAACTCCATGAAAATAAGGAGTTGCCAGATTACAGATTTGCAATGCTAACTGGACATTAGCACAGTCAAGTATTGGAGAGATCCATTACTGTGAACCTTTCGAAAAGCAGAAGCACAGAATTGTTTAGAATGCCTTTGTATGCCTTGACGTAAAGATTACCCTTCAGTGGAACTATATGGCCTAACCCAATCCTGTTCCAGCATGACAATGCCCCTGTGCACAATGCAGGCTCCATAGAAACATGATTTGGTCAAGGTTGGAGTGAAAGATCTTGAGTGACATACACAGAGCCCTGACCTCAACCTCATTGAACACGTTTGATATGAATTGGGATAAACAGCAACTGCGCACAAAGGTCTTCTCCTCATCTGGCTAAATGCACAATTACCCAAGCCATATTTAAAAAAAAAAAAACACAGTAGAAAGTCTTCCCAGAAGAAAGGAGGCTGTTATAATGACAAACACAAGACCAGCTCCACATCAATGCCTGTGATTTAAGAATGGGGTGATCAGCAAGCACATGTGGGCCTGATTTGTCAGGTGTCCACATCCTTTTTGCCATATAATATATAGTTGTACAGATGTTATAGCCTATACTATTTTTACCGTTTGAGTTAGAACAGACTGATGTCAGTACAGATTGATGTGGTTCCTAATCAGTTAGGCAAGTTTTAAAACGTGATTGGGTTACGCAGTGAATTTTGATTCAATTCTGCATGACCAGCCCCTCTCCAATTGTGCTTTGCTTGATGCCTGTCCTACTGTACATGGTTTGCCATTGAGAAATCCCTATACATCCACAGTGATGTTATATTAAGCTTACCGT
>JAOVYU010000040.1:8803484-8813582 GCA_025674565.1 Synodontis membranacea | reverse complement strand
GAGGGATGCATAGACTCCATTTAGCAACCCGACTAGCCTCTTTGTGTCATCTCTGTGCATTTTCCCTCCATCGCTTTGTTTCATAATCAGAGCCATTAAGCGCATGTGCAGTTAGGCACGTACTGTATGTATTTAGAGTGCTACTCTTTCGGTACTCGCACTGACTACAATCCTGCAGCCAAATCTATTGTGCCAAGATAAAAATAGACTAGACAGTGTGTTTCCAGATTTTGAATGCATCATGGTTTTGATGCTAGTGATTTTCCGACACAGGTTGCGCACACGCACGCACACACACACACACGCACACACACACACACACACGCACACACTGCGAACAGACTGTATGTCTTGAATATAGAGGAATTTATCTCAATTATTAACACAAGCGTACTATTATCAAGCATAAGCAGATAAGTTGGTTACATTAAAGCATCTATCTGTAAAGGATCTGCCAACAGAACAAGACAGTTTATGTTTAAATGAGTAAAATATCTAGTAATATTATTAAAGGTGCAGTCATCGATTCTAATCGAATGCACGTCTGATGCACTTCACGTCAAATTCAGCAAGCATCTCATCACGGTCCACTAAATGTCTGTTCTGTTTGCGTGCTGAAAAAACAACTCCGGTGTTCTTACACAGCTGTGGTTCTGTAAACAGCGAAACGAAGAAAAAACGGCTCACAACCTGAACCACACATCACTATTCCAGGAAATCAGGAAAAGGTGGCGTTCGTGCTCATGCACAGGACAGGGGGAAGGGGAGGGGTAGTTGAGATGAGAGTGTCGTTGTTGAGCGTGATTGTCTTGGCAACGTGCGTCCATGAATTGTGGGGGCCGAGCTTCTGGATGAGTGTGTATTTGTTTTGCTGTTGTGTTCAAACATGAACAATCTCCTCCAGAATTTACAATTCGTCCTTTAATAATAGTACCATATAAAGCACGAAAAAATGGTACGGGCTTTATTTAAACAAACATGTCCCAAAATCCTTATATCTCTAGATATGTACAAAACTATTTCTGTACACTGATATCAAAAATCACATCAAAGCATTTTATTAAACCACCTGAGGAAAGACGGTTGGCTCAAACGTTATACTTTTGGCTTATGAACGTCTGCGTTGTTAATACAGCGTCTGTGAAGTTCATTTACCCTGAGATGTAAATAAAATCTTTATCTCTTGTGCAAGCGGACTATAATTCAGTCGGCACACATTATGCACGCTGCTGAATAATGGCGTGAATGTCTTCATCAGGAGACAGCAGATTCTGGGGAAATGTCCATAATTGAAAATCTCTCCTCCCAATCACCGCGAGTCTGTGCAGCGTGAGAATGGCGCGTGCTGCGGTGTGATTATATCTGTAGAAGCCATATCGGGAGGTTTGATTTCCTCCACTAGGGACTGCTGGGGCTCACTGTACCTCGACCCTTTCCCTCAGAATTAATATTGTTGTAGAATCTCGGCATCCTCCTGTGAACGCACAAGATATTGATGGCTAATCAGGCAGCCGTATTGGCTGTTAGTCCTCTAATTATCATAGCAAACGAAGCGCCTTTGCAGAAGTAATGAACAGCTTAAACCAATCAGCATGCTCGCCACGTAATTACAGCAGCCGCCAACAGTAATGTGCTGAGGTCCAATTAAAGAAAAAGATGAAAATATTTCAGCCTGCAAAAAAAAAAAAAAAATGTGGAACAGAGCAAGAGAGGCAGAAGATAAGCAGGAAATGACTCTCAGCTCGCTCACAATCCTTGCATCTGTAACAAAAGAAATAGGCCGCCTGTCTCCGTTGGGAAAACGCAGTCAGGATTTTGGTATCATCGAGCTAGCATCCAACTAATGATTAGCACTGAGCTGTGCACAGTTTACAATCCAGCACGGGGTATGTGTGCACAAGCATGTGCGGAAGGAACGGGCACTACACATTCCGTCGAGTTTCCCAAAAGCCTGCCCCCAAACCCATGATCCACCACTTTATTTCCATCAATAGATCAGGTAGCCAGGCGGAATTTAGCCATTTAGCAGCGTCGAAAAATGAAAGGACGTGTCGTGAGAGCACATTAGTATTTAGCCTTACAGGCATAATACATGAGCATGAACATACAAAAGAGGCTTTATTCCATGCTCATTTCCACACTTCATTTCAGCTTCAATTGAACTGAACATTATGTCATGTTATTCAATTCAGTCTGCTTTTCTTCAGGCTCATTAAATGTATTAGTGCTAATTTAAATTGGCAGAATAATGCAGCCATCAAGAAGCAGGCTGTCCAATTTACGTAGTTAGGTGCTCACTGGTTGATTTTTTTTTTTCATTTTTATTTTTTTCCCAATCACCACTAACCCTTGCGAACAGCCGGCACACATTGCCACCAAATCAGTACGCGAGTTTTCAAACCAGCGCAAACCGTAATGAATTCTAATATCGGAGGTTTTTACGATTCGATTCGTACTTTTAGCTTTAGAAATGCATTTTTACGTGAGTGGTGTTTTTTGTGTCGTAGCATTGTTGGGATTAGGCATTGTAGGTCTTTGCGTCCCAGTGGGGTTTTATATGGAAGCATTTCTGACAGGGAAGAAGTTGGACATCATCTTCCAGACAGTCAAGGCAAAGAGCCATTAAGGGTTAAAGAATCTGCCATCTTTTATGAATATCTATTAAGGAGATCCCCCCTAAGGGTTCCATGTAAAACCTTAAAACATTTTTTTCAGATCCCCATTGATAAAGCTAAAGAAATCAGCCATGCAAGGAACCCTTGTGGAACACTTTCGAAGAGGGCACTGTTTCTGTACAGAAACACGCACCATTATGGTTGGATCTTGTTTCTAGCACTGATCAGACCATTAGGTCTAATTTGATAATGAGACTATTATGGTGTGGATTATGGGCTTTGTGGGTGTGTGCCTTCTCAAAATCAGGCATCAGATCACTAATCATCCTAAAGCTGTGCTTCTTCTTCTGTTAGTGATGCTCAGGAGATCAGCTCAGCTAATTGAGCATCTTATCTTCTGTGTTCGCTTGGAAAGCTGCCCTTGCGAGAAACACAATGGATCTTTATCGCACTTTACTACCTCTGGGTCTTTGTGGTAAGGGCAGAAACAGCTGGCCAGCTGCTGCTGGCGGTCCGTGGCCGATCCTGTCAGTCTGTGCTATTTTAGACCGTCTGCTCTTCCAGAGGAGCTCCAGCAGCTCGCTGCCACAGATATCGCACCCTCGCAGGCCTGCGCAGGTTTCAGACACTGACCGGGATTATTACACACATGGATACACAGAGACACAAACACGCGCCATAACTCCCTGACTCACTCAGATACACATTCACACACAGGCCACGGCGATAAAGGATGAAATGAAATAAAGAATAAAACTCGATAAGCACGTGCCGTTATAGGGAAATAATTCAACGACCAGGTGCCGTGATGTCGTGATGTAGCTGTTGTGAAGCAGTGTTATTTTTATCACGCTGAAGTTTATTTGCATATTCTGAAGCATTTTAGTGCTCTTATACCAGAGCAAGTGCAAATATGTTATTAATAAAACAACGACACGTCATACTTTTTATCTATTTACAGCAGTGCTAAAACATCCCTCGAACAAGGTCCTGTAATCACTTACTTTAAAAAAAAAAAAAAAAAAAAAAAGCTCTGACTCCTTTTATAAATCTGTATAAATTAATACAGTAAGCTTTACCATGTCAGTACTGTTGCATATTTAAACAACGCGTCGGTAGACTTAATTATGTATAGTGTCCAATATATATATAGTCCCTGTGTATGAGCTGTTACTACAGAAACAACAACTTATTTGAGCAAACTTAACCAGCAACTTCTGACGAATCAGAATGAAGAGTTCATCAGCACTGTGGTGTAATCATCTTTATTGTTCGTAACCATGTCTCTTTCTTTCCTCTTTCCATTGTCCAGTTGACTTTATAGGTGGCTTCGACTCCTACGGGTACCAAGGACCCCAGAAGACATCTCATTTGCAGCTACAACCAATGTATATGTAAGTAATGGAAATGCAAATGAGCGGGCCTGAAATGCCCCTGTGTCGCCACTCTTCACTTTTATTATCCTCCGGTGGGGAAATAATAATCTCCGTGAAGCCTCCTGGGTCTCCTTTTGCTTACGGTGTGAAAATCCGCCTATTGAGAGCTCGTGGGGATACAGTACCGTATTCGGCAGGTTCCAATTCCCTTTTCTTTTTTTTTTTTTTAACTCAGATAATGATGTGTGTATGAAAAAGCCAGACTGGTATTTCATTATCTATCATACATTGTGCCTCAGATTGGCCATATTGACTCCGTTTGGACATAGCGGGGCATTACGGTGGACAGACGATGAGAGAAACCTGCAGGAGTTCACCGTATGATCAATAAGAAATAATATCACTGTTGGCCTGGCTCAGATAATAGTCTGGGTCAACATGAAGAGAGCTGGGATTGTTTGCTCAGTCTCTGTTGACAGCTTAAAAGTTTATGAGGATGTGGCTGGATGCACTGAGGTGCTTTTGGCTAGCCCTGGTAGATTCGAAGGGATTTGGTTTATTGACACAGATACAACATGGATAGTTTTATATACAATGAGGATGAGTCTCGGTGCCCAGTGAGCCGTCTACATCAGTGTCATAAGCAAAGAATTAATTTCGTAAGGGGGTCTGTGAGGAGTAGAACCACGTGATCTGAACAATCAATCTGATGCGTGAAGTGTAATCAAACAATCTTGCCATGTTAATACGTCTAATAGGCGTAGGAAATAAAATAGCTTCATGCCTTGTCACCAAGAAATGACGTCTTACTGTAAGTTATGAAACCGGATCTTCCCTTCTCTTTTCTCACCCCTGCAGAAAACGTCTAGTGTTTCATCAGCTGTCACTTCTACATCCCTGTACTCGCAACGTATCTATAGCAATAGCGTTCGAACAGAACTGGAACAGATGCGTTATTCCGGTTGGTTAATCCTGTGTAAAAGAGACGGTTGGCGATAGAATAAAACTATGCGACATATTCCTTTGACATCCAGAGCAGTTGGGAAGCGTTAATGATGGCTTTGTTAAAAATTTCTTTTATGCCATTATCTAGCCATTATAAAGACCATCATTATAGCGCAGTATATAATCGGCTGAACTGTGTGTATTAGGTTAACCTCTCATGAATATGCATTTCGATTGGCAGAAAGGGGGATCAAAAAGCTAAATGCCGACCCATAGCCACGCCTCTGGTCCACAAAGAAGATGGTGGATTTACGAATGTATTAAATTGGTTATATTTCTTATCGAGATTGTACAGTTATTAGTCTATTGTCTGATCGCTTGATGCACTGGTGATTTCTTTTTTCAGACATGATTTGATTTCTGCGATCACGTCATTATCAAATAAGGCATAACATACAACTAAATGATTTAGCCTCGATTCTGAACTGATGGTCAATTGTCGAATCTATACGTCAGTACCGACTGTTGCTTCTTGGAGACGGAATCAATTTTATCGCACAGGCTACAGGATGAAAAACTTCGCCTCCTCTAAAAAAATATAGCCTGGGTTCTTTTTGGCATTTCCTCATCGCGAATATAACTCCTAGCATGCTTCTGTCCTTTATCAGCCTACGCATTGTGCCTGGAGAAAACAAGTTCTATGTGTGCTCTTCACCCTGCTCTCATTACCCCACACACAGTTCTTAATGAGTGCCCTGATGAGGGTAAATGTAAGGTGCTGGTATAACTTCTATGTGGGTGTTTTTAAGAAAACTTAGTAGACGGCTCCCTGGGTGCCCAAAGCCAAGTGAACTGTATCTGTAAACCACAGTTTTCTGTAAGGGTCATGGGTATCGTCAGGACTTCTCCAACATCAACCATCTTAAGATTCTATGTTAGAGTGAAAAGCACTCATACTGAGAACATGAAATACAACACACACACTGTTTCATTCCGTTAGTGCCGTATGGAAAACGTGCCGCACTGAAAAGCAAAACCTTCACTGGCTTCACTTTGATGTCACCTGCAATCAGAGGGTGTTGAAAGCGGATTTTGTGAGAATTATTATAAAAGAAAAATTATCCTTTAAAAGCAATACATGTCACTAATTGCATTTCACTGAGCAATTTCATTTCAATTTTAATGCACAAACAGCACACTGCAAAAAAAAACAACAACTTATTAATCTTATCATATATTTGAAAATCAAAATATGACAGTTAAGCCTATTCCTAGACGTTTTTGCTAATTTTAAGCTTTAAATGTTGTTTTTCTATTGGCAGATCATTTTGCTAACTTTAAGCATTTATTTCTAATAAGCAAAATTTTATTATTTTTATTAAAAAATAAAAAATATTTTTATTTTTATTATTAATCACATATTTGGTGTCATGTCTACGCCAACCAAGGATACGTCACGCCGGTCTACCCAACATGGCCTCCAGTTCCCTACTAACACGGACTGCAAGTAACTCCCAGAATACTAATGGAGTACACCTGAACCCACTCTACCCCATTTAGTCCACATACAGTATACTGTATATAAAGACTCTCTGTACAGAGCTTCCTTGCGAATCAATAGTTCTGCATTTGTGTACACTAGTGCCAAACGTTTTGTTATATTGGCTGATTTCCTGTGTACCTCTATTTCGCCTTCCCGTTTTCTGATTATCCGCCTTTCCCTTGAAATACTGCTTGCTGATCGCCTGAACTTTTGCCTGTCTTTTGGATTACGTCTCTGCCTCACGATTTAACTTGTTTGCCTAGAATTTACAATAAACTGCCTTTTACCTTTTACCACGACTGCATCCTCCTCTGACCCTGATCATAACATTTGGCTTATGATCATTTTATTATAGGAGATACTAGATGCATCTGACTATATTGAATACAATTTTTTTTGTTTGTTTGTTTTTTTGCATTACGGATTTGCATTGTTTAATATGTACATTTATTGTGACGTAGAAAACAAGCCGTACTGAAAAGCAAAACTTTTTTAATTGCACTGCACTTGATATGTTTAATGAAATAAAAAAATAAATAATAATGTGACTTTTAAAAGCAGTCTATGCCACTGCATTGCATTTCACTGTGATTCCATTTCAATCATGGTGTAAAAACAGCAAACAGGATACACAAACAGTATCGCTTTTTATTACTGGCTTGCAGTTTCCAGTATTAGTGACTACCAGTTCCTTTGGGTTTTTTTTTTTTGCAATGCTTTTGAAGGAAAGCATCATTGAACTTAGTTTTTCATACCATAGTAAAGCTAAATATTGCGTATTGTTAAAACATCAGGTATGAGAGATGTTTTTTTTTTTTTTTGCTAGATTGTCCAACTCTAATATAGACATACCGTATATCCAGAAACCTGGTTGAATAAATAGGACAAAGTTTTGGATTGGTGCATTAGCGTGTAACAGTTTGGCATACATGGTCTTGATTTCACCCAAAGTCACCTCTCGGAAAGAGCCCTGAAACTGGCACAGCCCCTCTGGTATGGAAACACAGGCAGGTGTTCTCGACATGCTTGGCGTGTGAATGACTTTGACAGCAGTGGTCCATCCTCGGACAGGCCTCTCCCTCGGCTGAGCTTGACCTGCTTGGCATTGAGCCATGCCGGGACCTTGGTGCAGGGTGGGATGGCACATATGGCTGTGCACAGAGGCGGGGCTGCCGTGACTCACCTTCCGGCACTGTAAGAGTCGAACAGCTACTCCCAATTGAACCGCCTTTCATTATGAACTGTGTGTGAGGTAACAAGAGCAAGGTGGAGAGTGTACATAGAACTTGCTGCGTCAGTTTTCCCACAGGCACAGTGTGTACGCTGATGAGGAAGAAGCATGCTGGGAGTTACGGTTGGGTATGGGCAACGCCAGCAAGTTAGAAGCCAGGCCTTTTTCTTTCTTTCTTTTTTTTTCTTCATTCGTCAGGCTGTGAATGAAGAAAATCAATTCTCAGTGCACGGAATAACAGTCAGTATGGGTTTATAGATTCGACAACAGACAGTCAGTAGACTGTAGATTTGAAGCTAAATCATTGCATGTTTGATTGTTATGCCTAATTCTTACAATTCAGTTGTCTTTTCTAAAGACTTGGATGATTTTTGGCCTGATTATGGTCTTGCAGACAAAAACCAAACCTCATAAACTGGTCATGCCGTTGCAACCAAAGACAGCTGATTAAGTTCTGCTACTTACAGAGATTTCATCACGAGCGCTGCTACAATCCATCATTAGAAAGTTGGCATGGAATTAAACGAAATTACAAATACATTAGTGTCAAAAGCAACATTTTTAGCAAAACAAAATGACAATATGTATCATTTTAAGGAACTTTTGTTGACACGAGCCTGTATTCTGCACAAGCCCAGATTGCTCCGATTGATGACATAAGCAGAGGGTCGTTTTGTTGACTTTCAGGTCTGTCATTAGAGGATATTCGTCACAAAACCTGACACAGAGAACATATTATTCCAGAGTCTGTTACAGAATTTGGCCAAGATTTTATTCATTCTAAAGTGAGACAATAATAATCTCAAAAGGCCAAACTAGGTTTAGGACATGACGCAAACATCTGTGCATCCGCTTCACTTCCTGCTTCCCCAGTTGCCGCAAAAGGCAAAAGTAAATAGGTTTTTGGTTCTGTAATAAATTATAACAGCTCATGCAATTCCCAGATCCATCCATCCTTGTCTGCAGAAAACATCTGCCTTAAAATTGGGATTAATGAGGATTATATCTATTCAGCATGTAAAAAGAGGATTAATTTACAGATGAGGCGCTCCCTCACTCCCGTGAATGCTTATCTCTGAATTTGTGTGATTTGTTATTACAGATGCACTGCATATCCCATATGAGGTTCAGTCGCTCTTTTGTGTTTTGGATGACCGAATCATATTTCCCTGTGTCATGGTTCTGTCGGCTTTACAAATGTCAAATTCTACCAAATCTCCCAATTCCCGCTTTGCACAATATAATTTTTTCATCTGCATAGCACATTTTCTTTGATAGATATGGAGGAAACTGTCTCGAAGCACGGTGCAGTGGAAATACATGGATGTATATATTTTGCAGTGTAAAAGTGGCAAATGGAAAAGGTCACACATCCAGTAATTAGCCAGGAGGGAAAAGGCCAGGCAGATGAGCAAACCTGAATGTAAATGAGGCTGTAAATAATAAAAAAAAAAAATCTCTGTGATACCTGTGGGAGACATAACAACCGACAGTTAATGAGTCCACACAGTTCATGAGCCACATTCTGGCTGAACTTTGGGTAACAATTTAAGAGAGTTATACTTTCTCTAGATGTTATGGTCAGAGGTTAAATTTAGGAATTTAGGAGGTGATGGAGTGCTGCTTATACTATACAGTATAGTATCACCAACCATGCAGGAATAAGAGGTGGTCAGTATGTAACAAATAAAATGCTTTGGGGTGTGCTGAAGAAGGAAAATAATCAACAGCAGGATTATGTGGAACACTTGTATTCAACAGTGTTCTTGTAACGTTGAGTCAAGAAATAAATAAATAATTAATTAATTAACATTGACAAAACTCATTTTTGTACTCAATATCCATCCATCATCATTGCCAAACTTTCGCAGTCCTAAAACAGAGATGAACACACACCTAAGGGCAATTTAGAGTAGCCAGCTGATCTATTCTGCATGATGTGTTTGGACTGTGGGAGGAAACAAGAGGCATTGGGAGAACATGTAAACACCACACAGCAAGGTCCCAGTCACTCACCAGGTTTGAACCCAGAACCTTCTTACTGTGAGGTGACAGTGCTAACAACTGTACCACCCTGGCACCCATACTGAATACTGTCATATTTCCCAGCCTTAGTGGGAACAGTACCATTCAGTTTACTCTTTATTATAGCAGAGCCAACCCCCCATTATGCGAACCGTCGCGTGTCTACCCGGTCTGCGAAAAGTTGTCATGCATGAAACCGGTCCATGGTACAAGAAAGGTTGGGGACTGCTGTATTATAGGGAGTTCTCAACAGTGATATCATGAAAATATGTTTTCAAATTTCGATTGGCCTTCAGGTTTTGTTGTTCCTTGTTTATTTTGCCATTAAATTAATACCAGCATATTATTATTATTATTATTATT
>JAOVYU010000040.1:8741697-8758830 GCA_025674565.1 Synodontis membranacea | reverse complement strand
TTTTGCCATAAAATGCCTTTGAAAAAGAAACGATCCAAGTAAAACTGCAAAATAAATAATAATAATAATAATAATAACAACAACAACTATTGAAGGGTTATAACTTTTCTGGTATGTGAAGGAAACATAGAAACACAACACAAACCCAGCTGAATGTGACAGACATGAATATTGAAATCACAAAATCAGCTATTTATGATCAGCTATTTATATTTAAATCGGTAATTTTTTAAGTGTGTATAGAGTTTTTTTTTTTTCCTCTTGAGCTACTGATAAATTAGATGGTTTACACTATCAGAAGTTAATACAATGGGCATAAACTCTCACAGCCGCTCCAAATGTCCACATCCAACATTTTATGGATCATTAAAAAAAAAAAAAAGAAAAAAAAAAAAACAATCCATAGACAACACTAGGTGAGCTACCTTAAAACTGTGATTAGTTAAACAGCAGGGAGTGTTGGAACACAGCTCCAGGGTCTGGGGTTCGATCAGACACTGGATCCATCTCCAACCCTGGCCAGGATGATTAAGATATGCAGAGTTAACAATAATGGGCCATTAGTGGATTTTCCTTCTGATGTAAAGTGCTGAAACGAAAAACTTTTAATAGAGAAAATTTAAGACATTTAAGGACATTTTAATACATAACAGATCAGCAAAATGTAACTCTGTTACTGTTATTATGAAAACCTCCTACTTTACTCTAAGTATTATTTATAACATTATTATTATTATTATTATTATTATTATTATTATTATTATTATTATTATTATTATTATGCTTGTACTTGTGTTATTACATAATTGTATTCTAACTTATTGCATTAAAGAATGAAGACCTTATAAACTACTTAAATGGGAGAATAACATGGTAAAATAGTGCTTGAATCTTTGAATTGAATTTTTGAAATATCCTTCTAAAAAATTTTAAACAACTGTTAGTAAAAACTATATTTTCTGCTTGTAGTCATGTTTTAACAGCAGGTGGAGCTGTTGCTCTAAATTCACATACAACAAGGCCATGACTTAAAAAAAAATGTGTGTGTGTGTGTGTGTGTGTGTGTGTGTGTACTAAATGCCTCTTTCATTCCATAGCAACACTGTACTGTCCTTGTAATCACACAGTGTAGTATGGTTAGAAATAAATCTTCATTCCTGAAAAGCAGAACAGGTTAATAAATTATTCACAAGAATTTGTGGCTGTTATTGTTGTGGTTCTTGTATTTAATGAGAAATGTCTGCTGAGCAGTGACCACATCTAACTTTATGTACTTACAGTTGTAACTAACTGGCTGTTAGTGCTTTAATGGTCCTCCTCTGGGTTGCCAGATTGTTTGTTTGTTTGTTTGTTCGTTTGTTTAAATAATTTTCCCTATCATGACTGTACACTGAAAACAGTATATATTTACGTGGTATGTTTACAGATATGGGGTGATATCACAGGGCAGATGAACACAGAAATGAACAGCCGTTCACACCTGCGGGCGAATTCAAGTAGCCAGTTGACCTAGGTGGACTGTGGGAGGAAACCGGAGGACCCGGAGGAAACCCACACGGGCTTTCTCCATCTAGAAAGACCCCAGTCGTCTGGCAAGTTGGACCCCGCTTCACCACCATGCCTTCGTAGATTCATTGATGGAAAATTTTATTTAAAAAAAAAAACATACAAAGAAAAATAGGAAAAAAGAAAAGTAAAAATTCATATAAATATAGGAATTTCAGATGCAATTTTGAGGGTTTGTAAACTCCAACCTGGCAACCCTTTAACTTCTGTAGTGGTGATTTGGCAACACAAAACCAGAGTCAAATGTGGGAGTTGACCTGGATCAAACAGCAGCTGACTTTAACTCCACTAAAATAAAAGTTCTGTGGGCTCTGTCATTTTACTGCGGTGACATGGAGCAAAGACAGCAAGGTGAGCTTCAGCTTCTTTAGTGTTGGTCTTCTTTCTGTAATATAGTAACCTGCTGTTGGGAAAAAAAAAAAAAAAAAAAAAAGCTTAGACTTTTCAAATTACCTACTTTATGGTTTGTGGATAAATAAAAGAGACTTCTTTTTATTAGATCTAATAAAAGAGACTTGTCATTATTAATCATGCCTTGGGTTTACAATGCACGCAGGTGTTCAGAGAGTCTTAATAGTTCTGGTAGTTGACTTTTTTATTATGTTTAGAAGTACCACACAGCTGTGCACAACAGTTTGGGGCTACCTTTTCAGTAAACATGCACCTAACCAAAGCCAAGGTCATGGGATTGACTTTTCAGGATATCGAGCTCAGATGATTTCTGCTGAGTCCTATTTGAGTTTAAACTTCTTTACATGGCTGGTATAGGAGACCTTACGATTGACCCAAGGGCAAACAATTCAAGGCTGAAACAGCTGAAATCTTGTGACTTGGCTTATACCAAGTGATTTGCAGTAAAGCGTGCAGCTGTGTTTAAAATATCTGGCACTTAATCCTGTTTGTGTGGGTCATACTCAAGCCTGTGTGTTGCCATGTTTCCTTATGTTTGTAATCTGGACAGAGCTGGCTTCTAGCATTCTGACCCCTGAAGCTGACGAATGTGGTAAGATGATGATAAGTGATGAATGAGAGCAGAAAAACACAGCTGATGTGTGAATGATGTGTGTGTGTGTGTGTGTGTGTAGGTGTGTGTGTGTTTTGGCAGAAATTGCTCATATTTGATAAGTGACAAATCCATAATCATATACCTCATAATCGTATACCTCCTACTGACCTGGAACAAGAACTGTAACCTGTTTCTCAAGTACGGCCATTATATGATCACGTCTAACGCTCATATGATTTCAACAATTCACACTTTAAATGTGTTAGAAAAGTTGAAGGTTAAAGGTTAAGGTTAGGCTTTAGCAAGGATTAGCAGTCATATCTTTTACAACAACTCCGTTGAACTCCATTAACTCCATTAAATTGGCATGAAATCTGACCATATTTCCTTACAGACTTTGCACTTGAGTACAGGTTCTGATATTTACATTTACATCATCTACAGTGCTGGTGTTGTGATCGCCACACAACTGACAATTTTGACCGAAACATGTCTCTATGGTATATATAGTTTGGCTGAGAGCTTAGATGGGCGGAGTCAGGTGTATAGCTCGAAACAGCTGAGAAAGGAAATAATACAAATGGTGGGTCCAGTGTATAGCTGCAGAGAGCTTTGATGGCTGGATCCAGGTGTGAAGCGTAAAAGAGCCGAGGCAGATCTGGGGGGCGCATGTTTAGCTACAGAAGGTGTGGCCGTCAGATGGCTTCAGAGAGCAGAGAGTGTGGAGCGTCTTGGGTAGACAAGTTGGGTACTTGTCCAGTCACTCATCATCTCACGCCTAGACTACTGCAACTCTCTTCTTGCTGGCCTGCCCTTGAAGACCACCCGGCCTTTTCAACCAATCCAGAATGCAGCAGCCCGCCTGGTGTTTAATGCACCAAAATTCTCCCACACTACTCCACTGCTGCGAACGCTTCACTGGCTTTCTGTTGCTGCCCGCATACGTTTTAAAACCTTGATGCTGGCCTACAAAGCCAAAAATGGTCCAGCCCCATCCTACCTGTCTGCGATGGTCAATCCTCGAGTCATGACCCGCACCCTTAGAGCTTCCAGCTCTTCCCAACTCGACCCCTCTCGGCTCAACGTTGGAAGGCATTCATCAAGACATTCATCAAGACTCTTGGCACCCAAGTGGTGGAATGAACTTCCTCTGAACATCCGGACTGCAGACTCCCTTGCTGTCTTTAAGCGACGACTAAAGACACATCTTGAAAAATACAAACGAAATCTGCAAAAAACCCCGAAATCAAACAAAGTCTGCAAACTCAGGCGATGATGATGATGATGATGATGATGATTATTATTATTATTATTATTATTATTATTATTATTATTGTTGTTGTTATTGTTATTATGAACAATCGTTAATGCTGACAGATGCAGTTCAGCATAAGGTCTGATACTGTTTGTGTGTTTTAGTGTCATTTAGAACAGATGGGCTTCTGCTGTGTTCTTCTGTGTTGTGTTGAAAATTTGCATGACGTGAGAATCAGGCATGGGCTCAGTTTGTGTTTTCACACATATAAGTTCTACTCATACAGGTATTGCTGTAGTTCATGGCCGTTTGTTTTCTCTTTTTTCTTTTTTTTTTTTTTTTTTTGCTAATCAAATGAAGAAGATGATCTCCAAGCAGGTAGGTTTTCGGGTTATACTTTCAGGTTTGTCTTAGGAGGAGAAGAACACGCTCCGGTGGTGTTCTTGTGTCAGTAACTGACAGCGACGCTGCTGATAAATACAGATCTTAATCTATAGGTCCATTGATAGGAAGTTGAGTTAAATCCTGCCCCATAATTATTACTGAGGTTATTACTGATTGCTCCGGATCGGAGATGATGCAATGCTGTGGCGAAACACTGGTTTCTGATCTCTTCTTGCTCATGCCACACTGTCAGTGACCTGACCGTTGTTGGCAGCTCAGTGGTTGTCTAAAGTAGGTTATTACTGAGCTTATGATTGTACCTTTAAGTCGAAACACTCAATGGGCTGTAGAAGTTACTGGAAAGCACTGGAATCCTTTGCTTAACCCTTGACCACACCTCTTCTGCATACTCCAGTACATGAAGCCCCGCTTCCCTGAATCAACAGTTTTCGTTTACGTTAGTCTCATAGAAGTGTTGTGCAACTCCAGATTCTCCTGGTTTAGAAATTCTACACTACTACCACACAAACCATTTGTCCAGCATAATCAGTATTTGAGGAGATTCATCAACTAAAATTGAATTGCTTTTGAGAGCAGCTGACCGATTTGTTAGAGTCCTCTGATTTGTCTGTTTCTCATTAGAGTCTGTATAAATCTGCTTTTTAAATATCAGACTCTCACTCATTTTGTTTCACCGTTTGAGGTTTAAATCACTATCCAGCTGCGAAGACCTTAAAAAAAAACCTGCTGTGTTTCTGGTTAAATGAACTCTGTTCAAGCAGAAACCAAAATAGAGGCCTCTTACTGTATTTATAGAGTTGTTTCTCTGGCGCTTGTTCCAAGATTATAGTAGCTTTCTAAACAAGTGGCACAATATAAATGTGAATGTTTCAGTGAATCGGAGCTGGGCTGGATTACTTCTTTCGTGATAAGTTCTGATCATCTAAAATAGGTGTTAAAAATCACAGTAAAAGGACATAGGTGTAAAAATAGAGATTTGAATTTTGAATATGACGATTCTGATTCAAGCCAAAAGATTTCCTTATTTTTTTCCAGTCAAATATATGTAACACTGGATCGTTTTCCTCGATAAATAAATGTTTTATGTATTTATCACTATTACTATTATTACTGTATTTATCTACTTTTAGGAAAATCAGATAACGTTTAGGTCATGTGCAGAAATATACAGTAGGAAATTCTAAAGGGTTCGCAAATTTTCAAGCACGGCTAGTGTCACAATGCCTCCTGATTATCAGTACTTACTGTAGTTTCTTTACAGTTTCAATTTACAGTTTCTATTTAAGGAACCGTCAGTGACTGACTTCTGCTTTTTATTGTGTGTGTTTTTGCTGTCTCAGGACTTCTGGGAAAAGATCCAGTCCAGGAAGTGGAGTCAGAGGTGGACCTGAACAATACCATAACAGAAGAAGAGAGACAGGAAATGTACAACGAGCTGACCAGGGTAGAGTCAAAAGAGTATGGTTTAAAAAAGTCAAAAGATGGAATGGAGTCGTTTAATGTGTCTGTCTTGCTTGTGATAGGCTTACAGGAACTGCTTTAAATAAATAAATAAATAAATAAATAAATAAACTTAATAAAATGTCACTGGGGAGGAGAGTACTATGGGCACTAATGTGCCTCAGGACCCTATCAGATCATTTCTGAACATGCTGTATTTAGGATTTTCTAAGAGCAAATAAAGCAGGAACTGACAAAGTTGTCACATAAGGTTGTGAAAGCAAAAGCCAGCATTTCCACATCTTTCAACGGCAGTACAGTAATGGTGAAAATCCCTTACTCGTTTTCACTCTCTCATTGCGGTTCACATGATGACATGTGAATATAATCGCGATCAGCTGAAGACCAGAACAGTGGCCCGTGTGCTTGGTACGAACAGCTTTCATGTCCTGGCTATTAGTTTTTTTGTTTTTTATTTGCATCTGGACTGTGGATACAACAACCAGAGAAAAACGAACCCTGCTCCTTATTAACTTCCACAAAACAAATGTTTTCTTTTGGGGTGTGTGTGTGTGTGTGTTTTTAAACCTAAGGCTCTTGACAGTGACCTGACACACCTCACTGCTTTAACTGTAGCTTTAAGTGAAGTCTCCTATTCCCACCCCCCCTGCTACACAACACCAGCCGATGGGTTTAATTACCATGCATGACTGGTAGACGGTTTTTTCAGGCTCAGGAACACAACGCACAACAGACACAAGGAAATAACTTTTATTTGCTCTTTAACTGTTTAACTCGCCCGCTTTACTCCTTTGTCTCAACACATCTCGGATATCTTGAATGTCTTTTACGCAAAAAAGTGCAAGAAGAGAACTTTAGGCTGAAACACTGATCAGAGGGTTTTTTTCAAGGTCTTAAAATGCAACATTCATTAAAAAAAAAAGGGAAATATTCATAAAGTCTTCTTTTCCGTTAGGCTATTAATACACTTTACTAGCAAACTAGCTGGTCATATTTTATTACGATTCATTAGCTAACACTTTTAAGCTGGAGACTGCAGACTGAAGCTTTTACTTGTCCAGTGGGATGTTATATGTATAGACAGTATATATGATTGGTGCACGCATGTGCATCCAAGTGAACCCTACTTCTGTTTGATCAATCCAAGCCTTATTCAAATGCTAGTGTGGAAAATAGCCAATAAATGAAATAAATGCGCGCATTTCCAGCTGTACCCCTTCCCACGCTTTCCTAACTAACTTTCCTAAATAACTGGTTCTTGAAGGATATGTTGCAAGGCAACAGCAACAAAAAAAACCCTGTATTTCTTTTGTCAGTTGGAGGAAGAAATTGTCACGTTGAAACAAGTGCTGGCCTCCAAAGAGAAGAGTCATGCTGAGATAAAGCACAGGCTGGGCATGACGTCGTTAAGTGAGCTGAAACAGAACCTAAGCAGGAGCTGGAATGACGTTCAGTCAAGCACAGTGTAAGTAAACACCTTCTGCTTATTTGCACACTCCACCCTTAGGAAAGATTACCCAGCCGATAATTAGCGACCAGCCGTAAAGGTTGTACATGAAATTGGGTCTCATCTTTAATCAGCATGTGTTGCGCTTCCCAGTGTTCCCAAATGTTTCCCATTTTCCATGTGCTTTTGTTTATGCTGCTCTGTCTTTAGTGCTGTCTGTGATCCTGTCCTTTCATTAGTTCGTTACCTGATTGTGTTCACCTGTTCTATGTTGTTTCTGCGTTTTCTGTATTGTTCCGCGTTTAGTGTTGCTAATTCTTTTTTTTTTTTTTCTGTGTATGAAAGCGTTTCCTATTTTTGACCCTAATTCCTGTAGCACGATTCTGATTATAGAACGATTAGTTCCAGTCCTTAAAATTGATCGCACGAGTGGCATTCCATGAGTGCTGACATTTAGTATAAACGCACTGGGATGTTTCACTGTTTGTATCACAATGCTCATCTCTGTTCACCACATTAATATCCCACTTCCTATTTTCAAAAAGGTCACTACCTTAGAGTTAACGGTATTATTCAGAGGACATATCATATTTTTGACTTAACAAAACATGAAAGCATGTGCAATAAAGACGAAAAGGATGAAGGGAAGCTAAGATGACCAGAATCACCTTTGATGGGAATGTACAAAATCAATGTGAGCCAGCTAGCCGAGGGGCTATGAAGCGAGTGTGGATCCTTCGGAATTCAGTTTCGCTTTAGCGGAGCATAAAATAAACAAAACATTTATCCATACTGTGTCCAGAATGTCACTTGCTTGCCTGCATGTGTTTTCAGTCCCTGCTATTGGTAATTATTTTTGGACTATTAATTAAGGCACTACGAAGAAAATACTCTTGGCATGAAGGCCAACAAAACCCCATCCCGACTGTAAAGCACGGTGGTGGGAGCATAATGTTGCGGACATTTTTCACGCAGCTTCTTTAGCCCTGGAGTGCTGTCGGTGCAGATTTGCTTTACGGTTGTCACAAAGCCATCCGTAGCTGCAGGTCAGCCTCACTCAGGCAAACACACACATTCACAGCAGCGGTCTGGCAGCGCTATGACATCATCAGCACTGCGAGACCATCTGCACAGACCACTTAGCATGCAGTCAAACTCCTGTCCAGTCACAGCAGATCCGCAGACTGGAGTCTGATTACAAAATGGAATTATTGACCAGCATATGCACTAACAAGCCAAAGTAGTCATTGACATTTATTATTATTATAATTTTTTTTAAGAAAAGCCTGCTTATAATCTTGTATGCAGTCTACACAGGTCCATTTATTTAAATGATCATCTTTTTTTACCCCTGCGTTACATTTTGTACAAGGCTCACTAGGTAAGCAGCACTCCTGGGCAGCATTTGTCCTCCCAAAAATAAACTCTGTCCCAGCCCAAGGACATCGTTCTTCTAAGGTTACTTATTTTGGACAGATTTCAAGGCTGCATCAGATGTGTCCTTCACAGCCCAAAATGAGACGCAGCCAGAATTACATTTCTGTTAAGATGCTGGACAGTGCGAAAAGGTGAAGATCGACATGTAGTTATTTTTCTTTGCATTATATCAGAAACTGCACTAAGGGCTAGGAGGAGAAAATAAAAACACACACACATTTATGATGACATGATAAAATAAGTTTGACTGACTTTGATTATCAGCAACGTCCACGTCGGTCTCGGCATTTAAGCACGAGCCTCATCGTCATCTCTTCACTCGTCTGATTGATTTCTTTTCATTGGGTTTTATTTTGAAACTTAGTCCAGACTGCACTTCTCCGTTTTGATGATGAAGTGATGATGCAGAAGCATCCGTGAACTTGTGTCCATTTCATATAACAACTTGATTAAATCATGACGAATTATTAGGTTAGGGTTAGCCTTTAGGTTTTTTTTTTTTCCAACCGTGTTTTGTTAACTGGCTCCTTACCCACCATGATCTTTGCAGTCAAACACTTCCATAACAATCCATAACCAACTACCATCAACTAGGAGTGAATAATATGACAGAAATAAAGGTTTGTTAAACTACTGCTAGCGAAACAGTGGCATTGATTTTTGAAATATATTTTTATTATTCAAATGATAATTTACAGCCTACAGTGTCAGCAAAAGTAAATTATTACTGATTTAAAAGCACATTTAAAAAAAATAGATTCTAATAATGAAGTATCTAGTTAAAGGTTTAGGACAAAGTTTAAGACAAAATCAAATCAGTTCCTTCCAATCCGAGCTTGTAATTACATTTATAGGCGGGACCATATTTTGGTTTTCAAAAAAGAGGACACTGGGGGCAGGAGGGCAGCATGGGGCAAACGAACACCGCTGAATTTTTTTTTTTTACCGATTTAGAAATCCATCCCGAGGTGCATTTTTTTTTAGGTCCCAAAAAGAGGACGTATCCTGGACAGAGGACATACGGTCAGCCTACTATTAAAAATGATATCATGATATCTGCCGTCTCAGAAAAATTCATTGTGACATAATTTTTTTTACGATATCAGTATCACCCTTGTGCCCAGCTATACTGTCAACAACAACCATCTTCTCAAGCGTAATGCCACTCCCTGCCCCAAAATCCTAACCATGTCACTTTGCACAGTACAGTACAGTGCGTGGCACCTGTATGAACCTGACTGTGTTTATTAAGTTATAAAGTTACATTGACGCTGGAAAGTCTCAGGTCACAGGCACCATGGTGAGGAGACGTAGGTGGAGAAGATCAGATAGCGCAGTGGGATCGGTTCACACAATGTGTCCTTGTACCTGTCCATGTAGTCTAGTAACTCAGCCAAGAGATGCCTGCTGTCTGATCTCTGCTTCGTAATGAGGTTAATGTAGCTAAGAAGTAAAGGAAGCGTATATCTGAATCAGTACACACGCCTCATACTGTCTTGATTTGGAAACAACATGGATACAAAGACATATTTCTTAACATCTGAATCTACTCCAATCTAATCTAATCTAATCTAATCTGAACCATAACCAGGGTTCAAGGGTCTTTAGGATGCAATCAGACATGCTGGTGCTGTGTTAGGAGGAAATGTTAGGTCTAAACATTTCTAACAAGAAACTCTTTGCAGACGAAGAGAGAAAAAATGTTTACCACTAAAAGCCTGCCTTATTTTGTTGGAAAAGACAGCTCCATGCTAATAACATAAAGGATAAACAGCACAATCTGCCCTTTGCTTTTAATGGACTAGAGACCACGGTTCTGCCATAGTTTTTTTTTTTTAACGTTTACAGCTCACAGTTAAAATTAAGCGTAGAGAAATTAGCCAAAAAAGTTAAGCGCTAACAGAACACATGCATAGAAATCGGTTCTTGTTTCTTTTCCCATTCAGTGAATTCCAGGAAAAACAAACAAAAAAATTATAATTCAGACTGACCACTTGCTGCTACGAAAAAATAGAAAAGAAACAGAAAAGCTTCTTTGTGGGTCTCGTGTATCATCATATTAAGGGGTTAAAAATCATACGTTTTTGGCTAAGCCGCAGATCTCGGTACCTCGGCATAATTCAGCAAATCTTACTGATGAGGTCAGAACAAAACAAATGACATGAATGCAATCATTGCATTAAATTGCATTTGCGTCCTGTGTAGCGCTTAGCACCACATCAGATAAAGGTGACTCATAATATTTGTGTGTTGTCTACAGATATAAAAAGACCTCAGAGACCCTGAGCACAGCAGGCCAGAAGACCACAGCGGCCTTCAGCACCCTGGGCACGGCCATCAGCAGAAGGTTTGAGGACATGAGGTACAGAAGCTTTAGCCATTCTCAGCCTACTTCTTCATTTGTCCCTGCACTTGATTTACTCCTTTGCTGTGTCCTTTTCGCCATCCTGTAAAACTGCCAGGAGCAACAGCTTTCTCCAATTAACAGCACAATATGCACACTGTCCACATTTGTCCCCTGCCGAGGACGCGCCAGCTGCTCTGTGATGCCCGCAAGCGCGTTTACTCCAGACAGTCTGTCTGAGATCGTGTTACATAAGCAGCTTTCGCCAGGCTGTGTTTAGCATCAGGGCCTGCGCCTGGCCCACAGCGATGCAGACTTCAGTATTAAACGTCTTTCGTAATATTTGTCATAAGTGTCGTACTGCATTTGTCTTACTGACCCTAGCTGTGCAGACAATTAACAAGTCCCAGGGAATGTAATCTAAAATATGAAAATGGTTGTATGATGTCAAATTTAAGTGAATTTACTAATCAGACCAGTTCAGTATTAGACATGGCCTAGTACTGTAACGAACACACTTCATTATTTCTCTGACTCCGGCCAGCCAGAACTCTGATGGAGAACAAGGCTATACAACCAGGGAGAACCAGGATAGATGAATTCTACAAGTACCATCTTACTACATTATACACACCAAAGTAGGCTAAACATGCTAGGTTCGTGTTGGCATGCTAGTTTGCTCGGAGCCAAAATCACCGTAAGCTGGAATTTAGAGTTTTGATAAAGATGATGTCGGGTATGATTGGCCTTTGAAATATTTTACTGAATATCCTAACAAAATGAGTTTATATTGTTTAAGGGGGGGGGGGGGGGGGGGGTGGCAGCTAGACTAAAGACTTGCAAAATATTACTATAATAATAGACATTACTGTAATGTCTCTAACCTCTAATGCAATCTTACACAAAAGGCCGGTGTGGCTTTAATTCAAGCCAAACAGAAGGCACACTTGGTAGCTGATTGGAGACAAGGATGAACTGATTAAACAAGTGGAATCAGGTGTGACTTCTGCTTGGCTTTAATGAAAACCTGCAGCCTTGCCGGTGCTCCGTCAGTTTGTGTTCTCTTGGAGGTATGTTACTTATTGGTTGTGAGTTAGGTTTAAATCCAAAGTCAGTAGGATTTAGGGTTAACTTTTAGCTTTAAGTTTTAGGATTTAGGGTTTACTTTGAGATTTAAGTCTTATGGTTAAGGTTAGGTTTACTTTCTGGTATCGATTCTCGCTTTGATTTGACGTGTGGGAATGTTAACCTAATGCTACATTCTTTAAATGCTACACTGAGACAAACTCTCAGACCATAAGTGCTGCTGTAGAAAAAACTTTGTATACATGTAAACATACACTATATGGACAAAAGTTTATTACACCTGACCATCACACCAGGTATATGGTTCTACCAAAGTTGGAAGCACACAATTGTCTAGAATGTCATTGCATGCTGCAGGATTACAATTTCCCTTCACTGGAACTAAAAGGACCAAACGATATTCCAGCATGACAATGCTCCGTGCACAATGCGAGCTCCATGAAGACATGATTTTCCAACGTTGGAGTGGAAGAACTCGAGTGTCCTGCACAGAGCCCTGACCTCAACCCCACTGAACACCTTTGGGATGAACTGAACTGCTTACTGCACCCCAGGCCTCCTCACCCAACATCAGTGCCTGACCTCACTAATGTTGTAGCTGAATGATCACAAATCTAGTGGAAAGCCTTCCCAGAAGAGTGGTGGTTAGATGTGCACGTGGCCAGAAATAATGATCGCTAGATATTACACTAAATGGGTGGAGCATCAGAGGCTGAGATGAGACCAACATTTATCTAACGATAAAGCGATTGTGGATTTTGATTATTATTTTATGGTCATGTAGTTTTGCATGTCCTGGTCCTGAAAAGTAAACATGTTCTGATATTTGCTGTCATTCAGCAGGGGTGCCATAAACCCAGTATAAAAAAAAACACTAGGATAAAATATTAACACTGTTACTGATTAACCCACCATGCAGTTCGACACCCATTCTCGAGAACACTTGGCTGGCTCACATGGTGTGTGGAAAACAGCTTACCAACTCTCGACCAAAACCACAGGAAACATCTAAAAAGAGATGTCATTAAAAGAAATGGGAGATGTCTGATCAAGTCTCTTGTCCTCTCGTGTGATCCCTGAGACAAAAAATCCACCAGTAATCTCAAATATGTCTTCATTGAAATTTCAGTCAAGATCTCAAGAAAAATTCATATCGGCATGCTCATATCTTTCAATAATGATGTCAGGATAAGTTTATTTGAATATAGTAATTTAAGAAAACACAACAGGGTTGACTGTTTTCCTATAACAATTTGTATTTATTGACGGACATCACATCATAATTTTTATCCATTTATAGTTACGCAAACCCCTCTCTTTTGTTCTGTTGCAAATAATAAGACTAATAGTAATAATAATAATAATAATAATAATAATAATAAATGCAACTTGTCCATTATGAAGACTTTGTCAGAAAACTTCAAGTTGCAGCTTTACCTCTGACTGTTACAAATCTCTGACACTGAAGACTCCTTCCAAAATTTAATTGGATGTTGAATGTCCACAATACAAATCCCTGTGATTTACCTCTTAGAAAAAAAATAGGCATATAAGATAACCATGTTAATAAAAAAAAAAAAATGTGATTTACAGTATAACAGCTTCTCACCAATCAGACTGGAGAGTTCAACAGTGCAGTGGCAGAAGTTAATTAACTTGGTGTAATTTGAAGAGAAGTACATCAGTGTATCCTTTATCTATCTGCTAGTCTAAATCGTTGGTACTTTTAATATTCAAGTATACTTTAAAAGAAGTTCCCTTGCTACCAAGTGTACTATTAGTTCACTTTTATGGACAGTAAAACAGGTATGAAAAATGTGTGAATATCCTATACAGGCAAGTCTACTTAGATAACATCAACATATTTACTAGGTGCTTGCGTGAGGATATTTGAACTTGGTACATTTAATCCAGCACATTAGTGTGAATCATTGTTAACAAGGATTTATATTGGATTTTGTGTGGAAGAGCCTTCAATACACTTTTACTTAAAAATCGATGTAACTTTATTTCACTGTGTAGCTTTTTTGTCCAACACTGGAGCATAATTTGACTCAGTAAATTCAAGTCAATTGATTTTCACCGTACCAGAACCCATAATATGGGAATGAAATCAAAGTGAGATGGTAATTATGACGTCTCTGCACATTTCAAAGAGAAGAAGAAAAAGTCCACTGATGATGTAAATGATGTAAACTGTCAATTAAAAACTGTATGAATTCTGTTTTTCTGCTGCTGGTCATTACTACAATAACTAACACTGTTCTCTCCAATGATATTGTAATTGTGCACAAGACAAACCTTTTGTTCTGCTTGATTTACTCCAGCATGTTTGGCCTTGACTTACTCTGTGCCAGGAGGTATGTCTGTTTGTGTTTGTATCCGTGTGTGCATGAGAGAGAGAGACAGACAGACAGACAGAGACAGAGAGAGAGAGATAATTTGAGCTTTACACTCCTAAGTGTATAAGCCTGTTTTGTTTTTGTCCATAACTGCATGTGTGTGTGTATGTTCAGGATAAGAAAATCAATCATCAAATCACTTCAAGTTTAGTATAATTCATATGTTAAACTTAGCCTTTTACTCTACTACTATTCATGTGACCTTTATGGATGTTATGTTAGTCTAAGACAAGACACCTTGGATTTTGTGTGTGTGTGTGTGTGTGTGTGCATGCTTTTGTGTGTGTTCTGAGATGGTGTGAAGGTAAATTGCATTAATACACATCCCGTGAGTTAATGTTTGCTGGGATTAAACCTCTAAATGTTTCCCCCTTTTTTTTTTTTTTCCCACCTGTTGCACTTCAAAAGACTTAATTCAATTGGGTAAGGTACTGTGTGTGAACTAAACTTCTTGTTTTTGTGTGATGGTGAATTCTGAAACAAACTCACTAGGGCATAGAAAACACCACTTTCTAGTTGGTTCTATGGATATTACGGCACTAAAGAAGTGAAGATTCATCTTCCTCTTTCTCTTTCTAATACGATTTTAAAGCATGGCCTGTCATGTGACATTACCGGCCTACATTAATCATGTGACTACTATCTGTGACTTTATTGGTCTACGTTTAATCATGTGACCTAGTTATGTACTTTGTGTTTATCGATCATGTTATTGCTTGTTGAAATCTGGAAGGAACAGGCCTGGGGAAGGCGTACTAGATTTGTAGAGTTGTACTGAACACGCGCTGTTAGAGAGCGTGCCCTTGAGATATGCTAATTGTGTACATAACATACATATGCTTCTGATAATGTGGCTGATTTAGAACTAAACGGCCTTTAGTAAGAAACACACTGTTATATCTGGCAGAAGATACATGAGCCGTAGTGTTTAAGCTGTATTTGTTACTGCTTTGTCATGCTAATGTGTGTCTCTCTCGCTTGACCATGCTAACTACTAACTGGACAGCTACTCTATACGCCACTCCATGAGCATGCCCACCATGAGGTACACGCGGCTCAGAGTTCATGTCAGTTTATCCGGAACATCGCTTCCTCATAATGATTAGCAGTTAACTTGACTTAAATTCCACTTTCAGCACCACTGCAATATGCCATACCTTAATTTCTTCACTGCTGGTACTCCGTCAGGGTTGAACTGTTGAGAGAAAACATTCAATATCTATGCTAAATTTTTTATTTAACAAAAACTAAATAAATAAATAAAACAGAAAAGTCCCAGAGGGATAAAGTTAAAAAGTATTTCTTTACTGTGTAACATTAATAACTCTCCGTTAGCCGATTAGTATGAAATGCAAACTATTAGCAAGTCAATTAGCATGACATGTTCACTGTCAGATAATTAGCTTGTATCACATTCTGTTATCAATGTAGTTTCTACAACGTGCTAACTGCACGTTAGCCAGCTTGTTCATATGACGTGCTAATTGTTTGTCAGCTAGTTACACCACACTTAGTGTTAGCCAGTTGATTAGTAGGACATGCTAACCATTCGTATGTTATTTAGCATGACATCCTCGTTGTCTAATAATTAGCTTGTATTTTGTTAACTAATAAGTTTGTACAACATGTTTACTGTTAGGCAGTTAGATATGATGACATGCTAACTGTTAGCCAGCTTGTTTATATGACGTGCTAATTGTTTGTCAGTTAGTTACAACATACTTAGTGTTAGCCAGTTGAATAGTTGGACATGCTAATAATTAGGACGTTACTTAGCATGACATCCTCATTGTCAGATAACTAGCTTGTATTTTGTGCGCAAACACGTTTGTAACTGTTAGTCAGTTAGTTATTATGACATGCTGACAGTTAGGCACTTATTTTGTATGACATGTAACAAATGAGTGAGTAGGACATGTTCAAAGTGAGCCACTGAGCTTCCCCGAAGTTAGTACGACATGCTAATGGTTAGCCTATTAGTTTGTATGATATGCTGGAATAAGTGTTAGCCTGGGCCTGGTTAGGAGTCTACAACTACAAACTTGAAAATGCATAACCAAAATGATTAATTTCTAAGCTAGAAATTCTGATATGACCAGTCACATTTAGTGAAACATTGTGTGCATTATATGTGTTTTTTTTTTTTTTTTTTTAATGTCAACAGGACCTCGCAGAGCTTCAGGTCCTTCGAGGAGAAGGTTGAAACCACCGTTTCGAACATTAAGGTAAGAGTAAGCGGACAGGGTGTGGACGACTGCTGTGGGTCAATATTGACCTGAAGCGTCAGTGATGTCACTGGCTAATGAATCTTTCTCTGGAGGATCTGTTAACCCCAGTGCTGTTAATCATTAATGTGTGTTGTCACTAATGGCGGCCTGCCAACAAACATGCAGCATTCTGAATGTGTGAGTAATGTAGAATGTCAGGATGTCTACACTAATCAGAAACGTTAACTTTTTTTTTGTTATTAGAAAAGAGTAATTATAAAAAGTAATTATATAACAGCAGCTCGAAGAGTAGTTTCAGCTGAAGGTTTATTTTAATGCACTTGTTCTAATGCATTATTGTTTCTATAGTAACAAGAAATTGAAAGGGACTAAGTGGGGGCTTATTTGATCTGATCAGACACCGATTTTAAAATGTGTTTTGTTGAATTTAGAATTTAGAATGAATTTTTGTGATCTTGGATATTATATATATATATATATATACAGTATATATATA
>JAOVYU010000040.1:8704781-8718016 GCA_025674565.1 Synodontis membranacea | reverse complement strand
TGTGTGTGTGTGTGTGTGTGTGTGTGTGTGTGTGTGTGTGTGTGTGTGTGTGTGTGTGTATGTGTGTGTGTGTGTGCTGAACTGGGAGGCCATGTGAGTAGGAGTTCACAGATAGTCAGAGCGTGGGACGGACATCAGAGATATGAGGGAATCTGTGTGTGTGTGTGTGTGTGTGTGTGTGTGTGTGTTAGCATGACAAACAAAAACAACTGCACACGTGCAAAATCAGAAAATCAGCTCAAAGTGACAGAAGCGTACACACACAAACACTCACACACACACACACACACACACACACATATGCACACACACACACATATGCACACACACACACACCAGACCCATATGCATTTGGTTTGGCATAGTCTGCCTGGTAGTCCAACCTGCTCTCACAAGAAACTTGCATGAATTCCAACAAAATCGATTTTTGTTGATCGATTTCAAATGAAAAGTTGTACATATGATGGTACACTCATCATTTCATTATTTCACGCAAATTGAATTGTACAGTTTTGCTTAAAAGTTAAAAGTGTTAGGCCATGTTTGGTTGCATTTTTCCCCAAACAACCTACTAATATTAGTCAATTCTTTTAGCACAGGAACTTCATTCAGTCAGGTTTTTACTACAGGAGCATTATCTGGACAGGTTACTAAAAAAACAAACAACAACAACAACATTATTTATTTAAGTTTTTTACTACAGGACGTTTTGTTTAGTCAAGTTTTTACCACAGGAACTTTACTTATTCAGGTTTTTACCACAGGAACTTTACTTATTCAGGTTTTTATCACAGGAACTTTATTTGTTCATGTTTTTTTTTTTTTTTTTTTTTTTTTATCAGAGAAACATTATTTAGTCAAGTTTTTACCACAGGAACTTTATTTATTATTATTATTTTTTTAACCACAGGAACTTTATTTAGTCCATTTTTTTAACCACAAGAACTTTGTTTATTACGTTTCACCACAGGAACTTTGGTTATTCTTTATTTTGTCATGTTTTTACCACAAAAAGTTTTATTTGGTTCATTTTTTTTTTTTTTTTGCCACAGGAACAATATTAATTATTTATTGCATTTTTTTTTCCACAGGAACTTTGTTTAGTTATGTTTATACCACAGGAAGTTTTATTTAGTCATTTTACCACAGGAACTTTACTTATTCAGGTTTTTAATACAGGAACTTTATTTGTTCATGTTTTTACATTTTTTGGACAGGATGCTACCAACAAAAATCATTATTTTATTTTTTTTTTACCAGAGAAACTTTACTTAGTCAAGTTTTTACCACAGGAACTTTATTTCTTACTTTTTTAACCACAGGAACTTCATTTAGTAATTTTTTTAACCACAGGAACTTTATTTAGTCCTTTTTTTTAAACCACAGGAGCTTTGTTTATTAAATGTTTCACCACAGGAACTTGGTGAAACATTTATTTATTTGGTTATTCTTTATTTTGTCATGTTTTTACCACAGAAAGTTTTATTTGTTCAGTTTTTTTTTTTTTTGTTACCACAGGAACTATATTAATTATTTATTGCATTTTTTTTCCACAGGAACTTTACTTAGTTATGTCTATACCACAGGAAGTTTTATTTAGTCATTTTACCACAGGAACGTTACTCCCTGTAAAGTTACTAACCAGACACTAGACTAGAAGACCTTAAAAGACTCTAATAAGACCTCTAAAAGACTAAAATCTAAGTCACAGAGATTAGTTAGACACAGAGTGAGATTTTGGAGGGACAGGGTCACTATTTGCCTGATCCGAGACTAAAACGTTCAATGATAATTTTATCGGATAGCAAAAAAAAAGGGGGTCCTGTTAGTCCTGTTTTAACCACAAGTTACTTAATTAACTAATTAATTGTAGTCAAATATATATATATATATAAGAAATATTTTCTATAAACTCAAACTTTAGTTGTGATTTTAGAACCTTTGTACCACAGTTGTTAGGTCCATATTTATCAGAACTTTTGTCACAAAGAAACACATTTTTTAATTGAACTTTTTCAAGAACCTTCCTGAACTCACTGAAACATTTTTTGTCACATTTTAACCATACAAACATTTTAGTCTGGGTTTTTAGAGTTTGATTTTTTTTTTGCATAGTTTATTTTTTTCCTTTTTTTTTACCACAGAGAACTCAATTCAATTCTGCTTTTACCGAAAGAACATATTTTAGCGAAATTTTTACTTTTAGGTTTTGCTTGTTAGTTTTTAGTTCTTGCTTCTCTAGCAGGAACCTTTCCACACACCAAGAACAAGGACAAGAGAATGAGTTATTTCATCTAGAAATATCAGGTGTCAGGCTCAATATACAGGCCACGCAACAGCAGTGTAATGCGTAAAGGTGATGGGTGTGTGTAGGGCTGAGGAAACTTCCATGTCCATTTCTACATATTCATAGAATTGTTAGACGATCATAAAAGTGTAGGTAGTTTTCTGGCATTTTTTTTTTTTTAATCATCTGATTTCACATGGCAGTGCACAGCTTTACAGGCATCTTGTGGTCCTGTAAATACACAAGCTTAATCTGTGCATTACCACTGCCTCACACAATCAAGGCGGCCAGAAAAAATCCCCTTGGATGTATAACTTGTATCACATAAAGCCTCCATTGTTATCTCAGTTCAGAGTTCCCGAACCACCTCGGAGTTGTTGATTTTCATTAGCCAGGAAAATAAGCACCAGTTTGAATTCCCTCCCACCACTTTTCCTGTTGATTTACTAAATGAATAAGCATCTTTCACCCGGCGACACACAATTATACTCTCCTCTCCACAGCAACCCTTCTTAGTGTTTTTTTTATTGTGAGCTGTCTTTGAAACGGATGCTTTGAGATGAACACAGCTGATTTAATGAGGACAGACGCGGATCCGTGTGGGTAAACAGGAGCACAGATCTGTGCTCATGTCGGCTTTCTGACGTGTGATGTTGTAGGTTAATCTCACAGAGGTGGGTCGAGCAGCCACACGCTTTACTCAAGTAAATATAGATCGTTAGGGTTAAATTGCTTCAAAATGACTCAAGGTAGTATAAGTAGTCAAGCAAACCTTCTCAAGTAATATTAATAAAGGGATTCATAGATTAATAACTATAGAGGATCAAATTTAATTGCCAGAACTAGAAGTGGTGATTGGATCATGGTGATTGGACCATGGTGATTGAATATGCTTAGCATTCTCTACTTTCTAGCATGAAGACATAGCCAGTGTCAGCGTTAAGTGTTTTCATTGACGCAAGTAGTGGTTCCGATACTAGTCGACTAAAATGGTATATTTAGCAGTCGCCACTGAGGTGTTGACTATTGGAAAGAAAAAAAAAAAAGTAGAAAGGAAGGTGGCAGAGAAAGCAAGCTAAATGTTCTTTATTAGTCTGGAAATATTGAAGACTGGTGCAAGATTTCTACCATCCAACTGCATGCTGAGTAATGTTTTAATAGAAAGTTTTCACTTTCCTATCATCTTTATTGGTGTAGAAGTGTATGCTGGGCTGTTTTTTCCTTTAATACTTCTGGATGATTTTTGCCCAATTCCATTTATCGCTCCAGCATTTATTTTGGTTTGTATCTGTCCACAATATTTTCTAATATACACTGATGAGTCATTTTTAACCAATACAGCAACATTGATCAGGATAAAACAATCACTAAAGATGAATAAAAGAACAAATAAATAAATTAACAAAAGAATGAACATGAATGAATGGATAAACTCTGTACCCTGACTTTGTCCTGCACGCTTCGTATCTAACTGCTTCACCTGCGATTTATTTATTTATTTTTTTGGGGGGGGTCACATGTATAGGCTATTTAGTGCAGCTATTGCATGTTTTTTTTTTTTTTGGCCATTAACAGTGAAGCCTAAAGACTCTAGAACTGTCTGTAAGATCAGCATTTCACTGCACCAACAAAATAGTCTAATAAACCATACAGTGCTTGACGCACGATGAGTTCAGATCATTTTTAGTACGTAGGACGCTGTTGAACTTGGTTTTAAGATTCATCTTTTGCAATCGGATCACAGTTAGACAGCTCTAAATACAAGTGTAAAGATCCGCCATGATGCATTCACTCAAATCACTTGCTGAGTTGAACTAGGATGAAGATCACCTCAGCAAATGTGACTTTCACACATGCTAACGTGTCCTGATTCGTCTCCGACAAGGACATATCAGAGAAATATATCACTAATACAGGATGTGGTGCTTGTTTGGTGACAGCATGCCAATGCTTGAAAAAATGGAGAGGAGCAATCTCAAAAAGTTGGAATAGCTCTTGCATGTATATTAGTTCTCGAAACATTTTTGTTTTCTTAGCTAGCCTGTTCTTAACAAATCTGGTGCTTGTCTGGCAATGGAACTGACATAATAGCTGTACACGGCAGAATAATAAATATGTCTCGGCTGTCCATTTATTACCCGATCACCCAAGACGCACTTAAAACCAAGCGTAAACTAGGCCTAAGTGGTCAGGAATATTTAAAAAAAAAAAAAAAAAAAAAAAAAAGTTTAAAGAATGCACTTGAACTCAAGCACTAGAAATGCTTTGGATGCTTGAGATACATGATATCTACATGAGATATATCTCAGATTCCAAAGGTGTGGATGTGGTGTGTATGCTGTAATCCACCAGCTTGATCTCCCACCCAAAGTAGCAAAGACACACCGCTCCAACATTATTTCATCTGTGTAACCTGCAGGGGGAAAAGGTCCAGCCATGCTCTGATAACAGATAAGAGATGGAGAAATGTGCCAAGGGCTGATTAAACTGGGTGCTTTCCCAAACTGCCCAACATCCTCCTGCTCTGGTAGACTGCACCAAAATGGAATGGACATTTACTTGGTAATTGCTTGGGATTTACAGTATCAGTGGCTATCTGTGTTATAACGGTTATAATCCTAATGCATGCATTTAGTCCCAGGTTACTCATTTTAATAAAGACAAAAGAAAAAGAAAATACTAAATAAAAATACAGTGGGTGATGGGTAAGATAGTCCTGACAATAGAAAGTAACCAAACCAAACTAAAAACTAACTAAAACTATTAGAAAACTATTTTAAATTAAAAATAATATTTAAAATTTATATTTAAAATTGAAACTCCATAACACTGATTTAGAATAAATTAATCAATGTTTTTACTGCAAATTAAAAACTAGTATTACTCAGCTTTACTGTAACATATCAGAATTTAAAACCCAGACACTTATCTATCGAATTAAAAATAAAACCTTCTGTATCAGATTTTCTCATTTGCATGCCGTTTCCATCATGTGTTTCCTACAGTTCTTATTGCTGGTGGAAAACACTGACTAAAAGGAGGAATCCCTTCACTTGTAAATACATTCACGTTCAGTGGCTCTGATTTCATGGAGGAAATGAGATGACCTTTGCCAGTTGACACACACTGTGCCAGAGGAGACACAGTCCAGGAAACAAGCTCGCCTCTGCCACATCACGGTGCACCACAATCTGAATCCCACAAACCCATGTCAACAAGATAATTCAATTAAAGCATGGAATCTGTCTTCCACACAGAGACATTGTATTGTCTGCGCAGATGGAAGTCACCGATATCTGCCATTTCTCATGCTTCTTATTTTGGACCTGATGGGAAATGGAGAGAGGTGGTATTTATGAAGGTCCTTATTCATCACAGGCTTCATCAGAGTCAGGAATTCTGGGCAATGTGTGATTCATTCATCTTCATCCGGTTTATCCTGTTCAGGGCCATGGTGGATCCAGAACCTATGTCAAGGACACTGGCCCTGAGGCGGGAATATACCTTGGGTGGGATATGGCAGTCCACCACATAACACCATATGCGCACACATTCACACCTAGGAACAATTGAAAGTAGTTAAATCCACCTGCCAGCATGTTTTTTTGGGAGGTGGGAGGAACTTGGAGAACCTGTAGGAAATCCACATGAGCAAACAGTAACAAAGCTCAAGATCAAAATGGATACACAGTACTGGAACTGTGACGTGGCAATGCTACCCTCTGTTCCATGCCTAGAAGGAAAGTTCTACAATTTCTTTACTGTTCTATGAACATGGTAGTTCTGGACAAAAGACTTCAGCTCTTTGTCTATAGAGGTTTTCAGATACGGTCTCTGATCCTGAGATCAGGTGTCTGTCTGTTTAGAGTTTTCATTTTCTCTCAGTATACACATGGGTTTCCATGAACTTCTAGTTTCCTCCATCCTAAGAAAAACATTCCAGGAAGTGAGCTGCTAAGTTTAAATCGGTTGTAAATTGCAGGAAGCCTACGTAGGCATGTGGAGAACATACAACATACTTGTTTTATTGAAGTTTCACAACATTAATCACAACTCTAACTGGATAAATCTGTGATGTCTCATTCTATAAAAAAAATGTATTGTAATTGTTGACAAGTTGATGTGGTATGTGCTGCTTAAGAATCTCTAAAGTGTGGTGAAAGTAACTCCACTATGCGCCAGGCCGTATAGTACCACCTATATTGTCAGGTGATAGTCCATCCATCCATCCATCCATGCGTTTCTATGCTGCTTATCCATTGGGGGTCATGGGGAAGCTGGAGGCATTCCCAGATGACTTTGGGAGGGAGGCACAACCTGAGTTGACCTAATCTGCATGTCTTTGGAATATGGGAGGAAACCGGAGCACCTGGAGGAAACCTGCACAGGCCAACAATCGACCCAAGGATTGAACCCTTGACCTTCCTGCTGTGAGCGGACAGTACTAACCACTACCAGGTGATAGTCATTAAATCATTTACTATTCTGTGATGAGACAATGACGTACGTTAATAATATATACTTATTATTATTATTATTATTATTATTATTATTATTATTACTACTACTATAATGAAATTTTAGTTTGAATCTATAGTTTAAAATTGAAATATTTCAAGCTTTAAAAATATAATGAATAATTCTGGAAATTTCCTTATTAGGGTTTGATCAATTATTAACAACAAAAAAAATGGGTTTGAACCTGCCGTCTGACTGGGGTCTTTCTGTGTGTAGTTTGCATGTTCTCTCTGTGCCTGTGTGGGTTTCCTCCAGCAATGACAAATATGAAACTTGCTGGGCTCCATGCTTGATGGATAAACTACATGCGATAAACACTTGACTTGACATGCTTCGACTGGGAGTTTTGAATAAATAAAAATATGTACTAGGCTTATACAACTTAACTTATACAACACCCTAATAAACTAGAGCACCTTTCACACTGCGCCTCCTGATCCAAACCTGTGTAATGTATTGGTCCTGATGATCACACTATTATCTTCAATGTAATCCAAGCCGCAATACTGTATAAAATCCGGCAGAGCATTTCTGTTCATGCAGCTACGTACTCTTTCATTCTGATCATACTGTATGTCAGGTCCGTGTGAGGTTACTGTATATATAGTTTATTTATAATCTGATTCCCAAATTTCTTATTCTCACTCTCAGACTAATCTTGGCAGACATCAGATTTAGGTAGGAATTGTGGCTTAAAGGTCGAATGCGATGGGTGTTTATCTTTAGCCAATGCTCGACGTTAACGTGGACATAGTCTATATGTCGACTGGTTACCAGATTGTGAAAGCGAGTCCATTAACGCTGGGTGTGACTCGTTGTATATACAATAATATCGTCTGCATATAGCTCCAGTTCAAGTGCTTTTCTTTGAAGGTGAAATTGTATTAATTGTTTAAAATTATTTAGAAGTTAAAGGTCTGATTTGACTCCTACAATGAAAACAATAAAAGTACAAAAAAAGGTAATAATAATAATAATAATAATAATAATAATAATAATAATAATAATAAAAGCATGTATTAAAGTGCTTCATTCCTCTGATACCACAGCAATTTGCCAACACTGACAATTTGTTTATTAAAGAACGACACATCATTCGTTTATCAGTTTATCCATGAAACAAGCTCCTCACCAGCGTCTCTTTTTTTTCTTTCCCTTGAAGCTAATGAGACAAAATTTGCAGTTTGTTTTGCTACTGCTGAGTCCTGATGACTTTCCTGTGTTGGAAAACTAAAACTTATTTCCTGCATCTGGAACTACTGTCAGTGCTGCTGTAAAAATAAATAAATAAATAAATAAATAACTCCTGCCCAATCAGATTCACGAATTCAGCAGTACTGTGCTATATGCATACTTAATGCTTCTTTTGGACTGCATGTTTATATATCTGAGCCAAACATGTCTCAGGGCAATCTGTGTAAATATTATTTTTAGCCAAACTGTCAGTTTAACCATGATTTAGATCTCTGAATCTAGATGTAGACTACAGAATTGATCCTTTCTCTGCTCTCAGTGCACCCGACTGAATTGACTTCATTATCCTCGTAAGCTGATGAGCTGTCAGGTGTGTACAAGCTGCAAAAATACAAACTTTGTGCAACACAATGCTGTGAAACACAAGGCACTTCCAACAGGACGTCATCGCGGCTGGATTATCAGGCCTCCCTGACTTCAGCGGTAGAAGGATGTGAGCTTTAAAAAGAGGTCGCTGACAGAAACGGAGGCACTGAGTTCAACACGTAATTGCAATCAGCACTATCTCACTTCTCCGCTGCCGGCAACTCTAATTGTGTTGTGTTGGACGTGGCGCCTTTGGGCCATCCGACAGCCACAAAAGACAGGCACGACACTGCGGAAAGCTGAATCGAAGCCATGGGGATTTCACTGAGCACGCTTTCCCACTGTTAAATATTCAACAGGTGGTGGGAGCATATGCTTGGAGCCCATATCACATGAGCGCGACATACTGTAAGCTAATTACCTGAGCCGTAACCACAATCTCAATAAACACGGTAACCGCAATTAAGCAACCGCAGGTACATGTGCGGTCAGCAGAATTAATTTATCCTGCATTATTTTCTGTTAGTATTTTTATTATTTTTTTTAAATTAACGAAGGAAATCAACTCATGAATGAAAACATTCAGCATCTACTTTATCTCCTATATCTGTGATCTGCATCTACTTTATGCCTTGTATTTCAAACATATACAGTATGTGACGTTTCATGTAAGTTTTTTCCGACCCATGTCAAGTGACTGTATAAAACGCTAAATCAATAAAAATACAAAACAAAGAAGAAAGGAATCCTGCTATTTTTTTTCCCTTGTAAAACTTACTTACATCTTATAAATCCAACAATGAATGAATGCACAATACAAAACCCGAGTGGAGTTCTTTTTCATAAATCAGACAAAATAACACTGCTAAACTGCAAAGCTACGGGCAAGGATTTGAAATTGTGTCTCTGTGACGAGCAATTAATGTTACTCTCGACTCCAAAAAGATTTTCAAATTATTGAGTAATGCGTAACTTATTGAGTGCTATGTAACGTTTCACGCCACAGGCAACACTTCAGACTTCAAAAGGTTACAAGAAAAATATAAACGTTTTCCCTAGCAGCCTAAAGATATATCTGCAACTACTAAAGCCGAGCGTTTGATCAAACTCCAAGTCACGCGTGCTTCTAAAAAGCAGGACGCTTTCAAACTTTCAAAGTGTGAGGCCGCACTGTTGTTGAGTCTGTGCTGGGGATGGATGTGTTTCAGGGCTGAAGCTGTAGGTAATGAATCATGGTTTACATGTCGGCCGAAAGAATGAGACATTCTTGAATGTGTAAATATATTCGTCCTCCATTCTCTGCGAACACTCTTTGATTTGCGCCGCCTCGTATTAACATGGCAATTTCATTAGAGTCTCTAAATGAACCGCAAAATGTAATTAACCTCGACTGCACAAAGCCTTCAGCTATCTCATGACATGTCTCTGGTTACAAGATTTATGCTCAGTCCTTTTGCGCATGCACGTTTTGTCTTACGCGTTCACAAGTGCCAAAAAAAAAAGAAAAAGAAAAGAAAAAGAAGAAAAACGCAATCAATAGGCAGAAAATGGCTACACCATTTCAGATGCTAGTTTGTAGCAATTTGCATGATGGTGGTCCGTCTCGTCTAAATGAACCTCATTCCATTTCAGGTACAAAGGATACAGAATACGCCAGTGAGAACAATTTACATTAGCTAATCTACCGGCGACGGCAGCTGATCACGTTCCATGCTCTTCGTTTGTGAACTTTCCCCGCAGGCCTTGGCCTATACACAAATGCAAACTGTACCAGGAATTAAACATGAGGCCGAATCAGCTGATCCGGAGAGACGCTGCAACCTCAAGGTCTTTCCCACACCCCCTTCCTTCTGCTCAGGAATGCATGGGACTCGAAACTCCGCAGCCCTGGAATGGGTGAGTGAGGCCACTTTAATAACGGTCCCAAGTCGCAAAATAAAGCGTTTTGCATAATCATGAGCCACACCGACAACTTCGGCCCATTGTGTGGCAAAAAATGAACCGTCGTCTCTCATCGGGCGAGTGGGTTGGCGGTTTTGTGTGCGCCTGAATGCTGGCCATGTAGTCTATGAACTTGGATAATGGAGCTTTTCTTCATTAAACGTGACTGGATTACACACTTCTGCCATTCCCTGTCTCCAGCCATTTAGAGATTTAGGTCTATATGGCAGATTTAAATATGGAAATGCCAAGCAGCGAGCCTAAAGCCCTATTGCGATGGTAATTTGTAATGAATAATTCGGATTTGATTATAATAACAAATCGCAGGCTCGTGAAGGCAGTCCTGTGGTGGGAGTGTCGTCCGGGTTACTTCAACGTCACACTGTAAAAGCGAATCAGTCACTTGTGATTATTTTTCCCAAAAACCAAATGCGTGCCAAAGGAGTTCAGACACTTGATATTTCCCCAACAAATGCATGGAAATTAAAACCATAAAGAGATGCACAACGCAGTTTCATAACACCAGGGCAATAAAGGATGCACAACGCACACTTCCTCACATATTGCATTCAACATGTACTCCACAGTAAGCCATTAGCTTCCCTTCTCATGATGACTCATGATGGGTAGTCAAAACAAATGTGATATTTCATTATTCCCCAATCTACCAAAGCCTAATTAGAGGTCTCTGGCACGCCTGGGTCTTTTGAAACATTGGCCACAGCCTGTACCTATGGGACCTGGGTGGTTGTTTGTCTCTCACTGCTCTCTTGCTTTATAAATAGGCTTGAACAATGGCTCAAAAAAAGCATTGTCTGCCCAGTAGACCACAAAAGTGTCACAAGCCGGAGGACTGGAATGACAATGGTGTGCGGCTTAGACAGAAATGTCCGCCGTGTGTAAAAGAGTGTGTTCAGCAGAAAATGTGCTGCTTAAGGAAACACGCTTTATTTGAAGCAAGACATTTTGTGCATTGCATAACTGTCAAGTAGAACACGGACTGCATGTCTTCGAGTCAGTTGCAGGGTCAGAGGAAGGACATCTTTCAATATGTAATAAATATCGGAGCCAAACTCTTGGAGCATGTTGTTATAGGACAGTGATTAATTTTGGTGTGGTGTTGTGATGTGGCCCAAAAGAAGCTTGATTCTTTTTCTATGACAGCGCCTTGCGAGGTGTTTTATTCCTCTTACACCACAGCAATTTGCCAACAATGACTCTAAGAATAATGCCATGCATTTTTTTATCCATTTACTGTATAGTTACGTTTATTGTCCTGAAACATCCGAGAAAAAGTTAGTTACTGCTATTAATGAAACTATAGTAGCTATAAATAGTCACGAGTCTTCTCAATAGTCAATAGTCTTCTCACACGAGCCTTTTTCAGTTAGAAAAGAGAAGAAGAAGAAACTGCAGCTTGTCAACCCGTCTGACTTTCCCATGGCAGAAAAATTACTGACTGTTTTAAAGCACTGACACTGGAGACTCCTTCCATAAATGTAAAAAAATAATCATTTAACAGATAGCATCCTCGTATCAACTACTATAGAAATTTCATTAATTGAGCTCATTAATATAAACTTCTGATTTGAATTACAGCTGGAACTACTGTCAAAGATGCTGTTAGGGGAAAATTAATCAAACCCTTCTGAACCAGTCAGATTCGTACACAAGAACACATACTTAAACCATGCCCTTCTCATAGCACCATGCATTACTCATAGGTTTAATTCCGAGTCTTTGAAGTCATCTGTATTCTTGCTTTAACGCAGTGTTTTTCCAGCTCTAAGTGCTGACACAATGCCATCCACACGCCGCTCGCTGTTGCTACTCGGGAGTCCACTGGGTCCATAAGAAAGCGTGTCTCGGAGACTTTATTTAGCCCTGAGAAGAATGTCTGTATCCCTCCTGTGTGATACCGTAGGCTTTCTCAGCACTCGGTATTCCCAAAGGTGAGTATAACATTTTACAGGGTGTGAAAGGACAAAGGGGATTTGAGTCAAACACAGTGCCTCTGAGGAACCGAATGCACCTGATAGAGCCTCTAATAAAGAGGAAAACATTTAAAAAGCTGCAACCAAGTAAAAAAGTATCTGTTCTGGAAACGTTGAATGCAATTAAGTGACGAGTACATAGCAAAAGCAAACAATTCCAAACAAACGCTAAACAATTCAGGTTTTTTTTTTTCTTTTTCGTTTGTTTGTTTTTAAGCTTCTCAGGGCATTAGGTCAGTTTTCACTGACCAGCTGTAGAAAGTGGACAGCCGATGGCTGCCTTTCTCCCAGGCTCAGTGCGGCCACGTCTCATTACAGAGCTATGTGTAACACAAACAAAGCGGCGCTCCCAGGGTGTTTATCTCATGGCGCAGAGCGCAGTGTGCCCGCACATCAAAGACTGTGGGAACAGACGGGCACTCGGCGCAGCAGCTGCACTCGGATCCTGTCCACACCCTTCCTGTTTGCTCTACCTTGGGGCTATTATTTTCTCCACCAACGCCACCACGCTGGCTCCCCTTCTCCTCCTCCTCCTCCACCTCGTCCTCCTCCTCCTCCTCTGTACACCAGCATCAGCATCATCACTGCAGCCTAGGCGAGTTGACCCACGGTCCCACCGGGCCCCTTTTCTCCTGAGGCCCCCCCATTGTTTCTCTCCTACGGTCAAGGCTGTGATAAATGGGCCTTTAATGAGTCATTGAAGATCGCTTAGAATATCCTAATGAGAATGCAAATAATAATTGCACAGAAACAGTGACCTAAAAGAAAAAGCAAGCAAAGGAAATCTTCAGGACTCCAAATAATTATAATTATTTGGACTCTTAATAATAATAACAGTCATAATAATAATAATAATAATAATAATAATAATAATAATAATAATAATAACAATATTAATTATTATTATTTTTATTATTATTATTATTATAACAATA
>JAOVYU010000040.1:8626024-8639593 GCA_025674565.1 Synodontis membranacea | reverse complement strand
CTAGTCTGTTTTCGGTCTTGGTCTTGGTCTCGACCAGCCTTGGTCTTGGTCTCGCCTTAGTGTGTCTTGGTCTTGGTACCCTCAAGTCTCAGCAGTGCCTTGGTTTTGATACCCTCTGGTCTCGGCAATGTCTTGGTCTCGGTTTAGGCGGTCTTGACTACGACACTACCAGTCGGTCACTTTCAGCACTGCAGATATGTAGCTGATCGTGTTATCTGCTTTCCAAAATATCAGATTTGCTTAATACACGATGGAATTAAAAAATTGCACCACCTTGTATTAGTCGCAAACAAAACTGATTTTGCCTGCGTAGGAAAATCTTTTGTTCCTGTGCTACGTAACGAAACGTGTAATGAACTTGTTTGAGCAGCCCGTCTTCATTTGTACGGGATGACGTGCACAAGAGCGTGAGAGGCACCTGCTGTCACACACGCTGCTCTGTTTGTTCACCCGAAGTCCGCTCAGGCCGCTTTCAAAAGCCCGAGGTCTCCATATTTACCAGAGATAACGCTTCCTATTCCTGTCACAATAAACTGCCCACACGAGCAGACCTGCGGAGGCTTAGTCATAGAATCTGGCCTGTTTACGTAGGGTTGCTTTCCGAGGGTAAATTTTGCATTATTGAAGAGTTAATTAGGAACGGAAATTGATTCTTCAGTCTTGTCGCCACATGGATATTAGGAAAGTGTTCTGATTTTTCCAAGCCGATGACGTGTGTGTGTTTGTGTTCGGAAAGGGATTGTGTAGCTAAGCTATAAATGACAGGATTTCATCGAAAACACTGGAAAAATCGAGAAAACAGATCTTAAGTGCTTGGATTATTGGTGGACCCTTAAGCTACTGATCAACCCAAAAAATCAACCCGACCCGAATTACGTAAGATAAACAACACACGTACGGAATCAAACTCGACGACGTGGAGTAATGTTGAACCAACCCGGAAGAATTATTTTTCAGCAACAGCACATGCCGAAATGTTTCATTCCTTTTACGTCACAACAGTTTGCCATTTTTCAGCAACGTAAAAGTTTTGCAAAATGGCACGTCATACTATTTAGCCGTTTACTGTATAGTTTCATTTAATGGCGTTGAACACCTGCAAAACAAGGTTGTTCCTTTTATTATGTGCTTTATACGTAGCAGTTATAAACAGTTGTCCCCTCTCCAGCCTCTTTTTCTTCTTTTTTTTTTTAATTATTGTTTTTCTTATTAATGTTGATAAGTCAAAAAAGGGATAGTTTTTCATGATACCAAGAAACTTCAAATCCCAAACTGGAAATTTCTCAGTGAGGGAAAACCTACTGACCGTTGACACTGGAGACTCCTTCTATAAATGCTGAATAAACGTGTCTTTACAGTAAGCATCCTCATATCAATTACATGTTGTTCAGGAACATGCTGTAACACACTGAGATGGAATCTCATTTTCATAAGAGTAAGGTTGAAATTCAGACCAGATATTGACTATTCATATTTATCCAATACCTTAGGTTTAAGATTGTTCTGTTGTTGTTTCTTTAGTGTATTTTTTGTTTTGGTGGGTTATTAAGTGTTTAACCCCTGCTTGGTCTTTTCCTTATACAGTAAACCCTCGTTTATCGCAGTTAATCCATTCCAGACTCTACTGCGATAAGTGAATTTCCGCGAAGTAGTATTTCCACGTAGTTAGAGCATAGAAAACCTGTTTATGACCTTTTACATACGGTTTTCAACATTATTAGAGCCCTCTAGACATGAAATAACACCAATTTTTGGAAAAAAGTTAATAAAAAATAAAAATAATTGACTCAAGACAAACCCAGCACAACCCGCATTTTCACTGTCTCGATCAACTTTCTAATGAATATACTGTATTTAAAAAAACACGATAGAGGGAAGCTGCGAAATTCGAACCACGAAGTGGTGAGGGTCGACTGTATTTTTGTAAAACTTGCTTGAAGAAAGGTTTCGGTTCAGTCCATAAGACATTTGTTAGGGGTTTGTACTGCTGACTTTATAAAAGAAACATGCCACCCTTAAAGACACACATTGAATCTGTTCATAGTGAGGCATTTGGGATGTGTTTATCGATTCTGGTGAAAACGTGTTGCTGTATTTGCATTATCACAGCAATACTCTCAAATAGTGTTAAAGCCAGTTAGCGTTCTATTAGATGCCAATTGCGATATTATCATGAAAGTTGAAGCTTTGGAAGCTGATCTGTTTGAGCGGAGTATAGCGATGAGGATTTGTGAAAGCTGGACAGATTAAAGGACTAAAGTGTTGCTGCATCACTCTTTTTTTTTTAGAGTAGAGATCACCATCGACAAAAGGTATTGTGGGTAATGTAGGAAACCGTTAACCAATGTAAAAATAGACCTAAATGTAAGTGATTGATGTTTAAACTAAAAACTGTCAACTGAGAATTTCAGTACAATAAACCATGAAAAAGATCACAATAATTATAGAGATTAATACATTGTTATTTAGGGTGAATTTTTTTTCCCCTTTAATGTTACTTTAAGAGTAAGAATGTTGGTAGATGGTCAGTTCATGATTAGTTTAGCGTTTGATCCAAAATCTTTTCAAGGTTTTTTTGTTCTTTTCTTCTCTAATCAATGGTGATTAGTAAGCTTATAATCTTATAATGCACCGCAGCATTTTTGTCTTCCTTTAATTCATACGTTATCTATAATCTGTACTGACAGAAGACCATCAGTGCCACGGTCTTATAGTGCTCATAATAAGTTTGCCCCTTCTCCTCGGGCGACACTAGTATTAATGCTCACCTAACGTTTTGCTGTGACCAGGGAGGTGATTTAATCGTATTTGCTGAATGGATGAGACCAGGCACATTGAGTCAGGGCTGCGTCAGGGCTTTGAGCAGTTCGGCCCGTCACAGGGAAAGAAAAACGACCACTCAATTAGCGTGATTGCCTCTCCATCTGCAGGGTCTGGGATTTCTCCAGGAGTCCGCTGCTGCTCGACACCATGGAGCACCACTCGGAGTTTGTGTGCGGTGTGGACTTCAACCTGCACATCCCCAACCAGGTAAACTCACAATAAAACCAAAATAAATGTTTTAGGAACCAAACCACTGTACCGGAGCACGACAGATTTCCGTATCTCGGCTGAGCACAAAAGTTTGCACATCCTTAACACTACGTTAAGAAAAGACGTGGTTCATCGCAAGAGTCTGTAACAGATGTTCTTTCACCAAGTTGCAAATTCATGTATGTTGAGGTATTAGACCGATCCCTTCATGAATGTAATATAAATATTCTATATTGGATTTGATTTCCACCCTCCATGGATTTTTAATTCCTGACGTTTTCAAATGTACTTAATGAAAAAGACATAACTCAGTTCAGTGCAATTTTATTTGTATATACACTTTTACATTGTCACAAAACAGCTTTAAAGAAAGACAGATGTAGATTTAAAGCTTGACAGACTTGACAGTGGTGACAAATATCTTCCTGAGATGACATGAGGAGGTGTAGTGGTGTAGCAAAGATGAGCAAAGATGGAACTGTGTGTTGAAAGTGTTGTTGGGACGAGCACACAGCAGTGTTTATGACTACAGCAGCAGTTCTGTGTAAAACAGACTAAAAGTTCTATGTAGGACAGATTAACGCTGAAACTGTTCCAAATCCATAATATGACTCATGGCAGAATGTCACAGATCAACAAATTTAAGTGCTACCAGCAACGTCGTTACAGTATGTGCTGTATCATTTCTAAAAAAAATTATGTTATTGTTCAAAAAAATTTTTTTTCAAAAATTGTTATTGTTCCCGTAGTTTACTTTGTGATTCCTCTGTAACAAGATTTGTTAACATATAGAGAACGAAAAAAAATCTAAATATCATTGATCACAGGAACTGTCTTATTTGCAGACAGTCCAAGATTATATAAATGTTACTATATGGATCAAAAGAAATGTTTTACTTTAATCAATGAAAATGTTTTACTTTAATCAATGAAAATGTAATCTTTGGACATATTACAAGAAGAATGAAAGTTCATGATGTTCTGTATAGGCGAAACTTTGGAGTGGTTTTGCCAGTTCAGGGGCTAAATCTCACCACTCTACGATTAATAAGTTTCAGCATGCCCCTTCATGTTTTATGCTTTTTTTTCCCCCAGTTACTGAGTAGACCAGTCTAGAGTTTGGTTTTATTTTGACAAAAGCCAGATCGAGGAAAGCTAAATATCCAGCATCTCTCATGCTTTTCAAGTTCCAGTTTTTTTTTTTTTTTTTTGGAATGGTTTCTAGCGTTGTGACTTCTCCAATGTCCGATCAGTGGACTGCAGCCCAGCACAACTGGACTTGCCTGGTCCTGTAAGCGTGCTATTCCAGTATTTATGATGGATTGAGAATTACTGGCCTGAAAATGCATCGGTCAGCATATATTGGTTAAATATGTCCATGCATGTGTAACCTCATTTTATTTCATTTCATTTCATTGCTTGCTGACCTTAATCTTCTCAGTCACACAAGATTTTTTCTTCACGGCCGAGTCAGTTCGTTGAAACCAAACAGCTATTAATCTCTGAGGCTTGCATCATTGTTTCCATCACGCTATCCGAATCTGCTTCTGTAGTAACTAGGCCTAATCAGTGATTATACGTGTCATTCGGAGCGTTCCTGGAAAAAAAGGCTGGACGTACACACACACACACACGCACGCACGCACAGAGAGAGACGGGTCTCATGATGAAGCCAGAGTGTACTTGGCAGCAGGCAGAGATGTACCAGCCAACACAGAGCACAGTGTGTGTTGATGTAGCAGTGTATGCCTCAGGCCTCAGGGGATTCTCCAGCACTCACACTGATGAAGAGCAAGCCTGAGGTCAGATCGATTAATGAACCGTCACTCACAAACTCAACTCATCAGCCATAAGATGTCCCACCGAGCTACACATTGCACAAAACACAGTCAGTAATGCTTTGAAGTATTTCAATACGACCAATATTACAGGCTCGTTTTCCTCCATCTCCAGCTGTGGAACCGAAACATGATGGAAATAAAGTGAGTGTTATTCATGTGCTCTGTGGGTTACTGCATTAAGGACTCTGAATATAAACTGAAGCATGACATTACAGTGTGTGGTGCAGTGGTCCAGACATTATTTACAAGCCTAAATTGCGTGCATGTGAAGAAAAGACAAAGAGGACCCTACATAGTGTCTTAGGTTGTTTTGGATCTTCATGAACAGCTTCAGAGCCTCCTGGAATGATGAACACCGTTCTTCGCAAAGATTTCGTATAGTACTGCGCAAACATCTTAGAAAATCTGTAAAACAAAGATGGTTTCGAAACAATCAAAAAGTTGGGTTAGATTGGAAAAATGTTGCCGGGTATTTTTCCATTATTCATCTGGCCATTTTGGGGTGATCCTGTGCCCTCTGTCACCTCTGATTCCTGATCTTGGCTGACAAAAGTGAAGCCCAATGAGGCCTTCTGCTACTGTAAACCATCCACCTTAAGGTTTGATGTGTTGTGTGTTCTGAGATGCGTTTTCCCTCACTGCAGGTGTAAAGAGTGTTTATTTGAGTTACTGTAGGTTCTGCTACTGTAGTTTTCACCCACAGAGCTGCCGCTCACTGGATATTGGGTTTATTTTTTTTTGTTTGCTTGTTTGTTTGTCACACCATTCTATGGAGCATGTTTGTGAAAATCTGCAGAAATACTCAAATACTAAAACCAGCTCATACTCAAAACAGTGTTTTGTCTGAACTGGTCTTAGAGCTAATACCATACTTTCATTAAGAAATGGAAACAATCCACTGTAACATTTAGTTTCTTGGAAAATAAATGTTTGAATATCACGTTTAGTTTATTTCCATTGACGCGCTACCGGAAAAGACATTAAATTTTTAAATTTTGTTCCATTTTTGTACATCATGGGTGGTTGCCAGGTTTCTGCAAAAACCCCACCCTGACTGTGATTTAAAAACATGCACACAATAGTTGAACCTACCCCAAAATGTTTGAACATAGAAAAAGGTAGATCCACGTTTCTTCTTTTTCTCTGTCATAAGGTAAAACATTATATTTATGATTCAGCTTTACTAACAAGCAAAGATGCGGTTCAAGCACAAGACTTTGAGCTCACGTATTAATAGTCTCAGCCAGAATCTGTACATGTCCAGTGACGTGGTTTCGAACTCAGTCGGATCTATCAATCCCTTATGTCCCAGATTTTACTTTAGCGGTAGACCAGAGTCAGCATGCAATTTCTGTGCAGCCCAGTGCAGGAGGAAGCTGAGAAAGAAAACAAAGCAGCATATAAAAATGCTGCTTGATGCCCAAGTCAAATTATAGGATGAGGCTTAGAAGAATACAGCATGTGGATGTGGATTATTTCTTTTTGTCCGTTTTACATCAGAACATTTAGCTGTTGGCAGCCTGTGAATGGAGTGGGATGTTCATTACAGACAAGAGCACACAGCTTAACAGGTTTTCTCTACCGTATCCCCCTACACACAATCACACATATCCTGCCTGTCACACTCCTGTACCTCCCATTCTGTCAGTTCCACTACATAGGGTCTTCTTACACCCCCACACCATTATCAACCATACCATAATGCAGTATATCCTTCTTCTGCTCCCTTATATATATATATACACATTTTATGGCCAAAAGTATGTGGACACCTAACCATTGTTGTGTGTCCCATTCTAGATTTAGCGACCACTTTTCAGTAATAATAGCCTCCACTCTTTATGGATTTCTGCTCATTCAGCAGAGCAAGAGCATTAGTAAGGTGAGGCATGCATGTTGGGTGAGGAGGTCTGAGGTGCGATCAGTGTTCCAATTCATCCCAAAGGTGTTCAGTGGGGTTGGGGTCAGGGCTCTGTGCAGGCCACTCAGGTTCTTCCACTCCAGCCTCGGCAAACCATGTCTTCATGGAGCTCACTTTGTGCACAGGGGCACTGTCATGCTGGAACAGGTTTGGGGCCTCTTGGTTCCAGTGAAGGGAAATTGTAACTACTAATGGGAGTGAGGGCTATGGAGCTCTGGATGTGTAGATTTTTTAGGGGACCAAACACTGAAGGTGAGTAGACACCCTAGTGGAATTGTTGTTGATGTTTTCTTGTTGTTGTTGTTGTTATTATTACTCTGTTGTAATTAAGAATTTAAAACCTTTCTTCAGTTACCCTTTTTCTCAGTGATTTTCTTGATGTGAAGTTTATTAACCTAAAGGCCAATCAGATAAAGGAACAATGTTAATGCTAGCATTACTTCACTGTTGAAATTTTCAAAATGATGATACAGTCATTTCCACTGCTGTCACTGTGACTGCTTCCATCAACTCTCAGAGGAACTACTTTTTTTTTTCTTCTTCTTCTTCTTCTTTTTTTTTTTTCTTTTTGACCCTTTTCTGGGTCAAATTTGTTTTGAATGTGCAGCCAAATGTTTTTGGTGCAGGTGAAGCCATGGATTAAGCAAATGAATACACTCCAGTAAACACTCCATGCTGTTTTAGAAAACAAAAAAAAATCATACATTTCAGGGTGGTAACACATCACACCACCCAGTAGTAGATGAATTTATTATCTGAATTTGTTTGCTGAAAGTTGCAACGATGACACCTCACACTCCCACCGACCAGCAACCTGCAGCCCCACGTAGTCATTATGAGTTTTCCACACTGCGGTTATATCCCGTCAGCCCCTCTGCTCCAGCTGCCGGTATCACATCACACACAGACAGCCAGAGATGGGAACTGGGCCCTCTTAAAAGGATCACATCGTATGGCGTCTCAAATTGAATCTGAGCACTCACCCTTAAATGGAACTTTCCTTTACGCGTTTACACCCACTGGCTCGAGTCATTACCTTATTGTCCCTCCTCACTGCGGCACTGGCCTCTCTGTGCTGTCCAGTCTCACTGGTGTAGTAAAGTAATTAATGCAAGTCGTTTTTCCCTTCAATGGATGAGTCACAGACCTGGCAGCGGTGTGCACCGGCTCCTTTTCCTAATCCGGAATAATGAGCTTCCCTCCCTTCTGAGACCCAGACAGAGAAAGAACAGCAGCAGTGAAACAGAACCGAGCCATATATCATCTGTCCTAGACTACTTACTTCACTACATCTTTGTGCATTATGCAGAAGCGAGCCTCCACACTCTTTTACTCGTTCTGTCATTCCATTCTGCATATGCTGCATTTGGACAAAGGGACAAAATACCCTCTGTAACTGCTTGTTATTTTTGCAATGACAAAGTAATGCATCTCATGGCTTCTTTAATTAAATGACTGTCTCCCCCATACTTCCTCTGTAGGACAGGAACCAGGATGGAGAACGGGCTGGACACTATAACTGCCATTTATTTAAAGTCATAGTTCAGATGAAAAATTACACATACACAACGTTTTTCTTTGGGAAGGCGTAGACTGTGTGATATTAGATAGACTTAGACTTATAGATTGACTTCCATGCACATAGTTATAAAGTGAATTGTTTGTATTCACACTATTCAGTGTCACCCAAATGAGGATGGGTTCCCTTTTGAGTCTGGTTCTTCTCAAGGTTTCTTCCTCTTGTCATCTCAGGGAGTTTTTCCTTGCTGCTGTCTCCACAAACGTACTCATTAATGATATAGGGATATATATTTAAGAATACATTTATAGACTCGTACATTTATGACCATTGTTTATATATTTCTGAAAAGCTCATTTGTGACAATGTCCATTGTTAAATGCGCTATATAAATAAAATTTAATTGAACTAAACTATGACCTATTTGGTGTACTACATAGATGCAATGTTTTCTTGATAATAACAAAGTGAACTGTGTATGTTTTTGGACCCAATCTTTCTGAACGAACTTCCTCCCAGTGCATCAGAACTCAGCATTGGGAAGTTCATACAGTCTTGTCCAATCATAACTGCCTCCATATGGTGTACGAGGACACTCGTTGTATATTGTACTCCTGCCCTCTCCCCGCAAACATAGTCGGTTCGCCAATGCTTGTTTGCCGTCGTTCATTTTTGCCTTTAAGAGATCAAACACCACATTGTGATCTGGATGACCTCGTCTTTTTGTGACGCTTTGTTGCTCTTTCATTGCCGTCTAAGAGAATAAAGGAGCGGTGAACGCCAATAAATTTCACATGCACTTTCCCCCATGCAAATTCAACTTCATTTTTCATTCTTCGTGCTTCAGTCTTTGAAGCTGCTTCAAAAGAACAAATGGCGTCTGTCCTAGATGTCTAGTCCAACCTGGAGCATATCGAGCCAAAACGTCCTTATCATTATCATGCATTTCAGAGACGAGACAAATGCCTTTCAGTCAGCTAGTATCCTTTGTTCAGTGTTTGAGCTCAGTGCCCTTTAAAGCACTGAAGTAAAGAAAACTGGGATTGAATTTTTATCATCCTCAGCGATGATGCTTAGTCCATTAGTGTGATACGGTCAGTGCTGGTGCAGCATTGCTGGACTTGGCAAAGGCAGTCTGCGTCGCTCTGTGAAAGCCTGCTGTATTTTATTCTCTAACGCTGCATATAAATAGATATGGATATACCTCAGAGAGAGGAAACTTGTCCTTCAAGGTTAACACAGGACTTCGGTTTTCCTTTCCTATATGTGCCTTATTCTATACACACATGGAGGTCACTGAAAGGGACAGCATGCCATGCTTAACCCTTTGAACTGTAACATATTCTATACTTTATCTTTAGCCTGTGATATTAGCTTATTTATTATGTGATCACCGTCTTTGCCCATGAGGTAGCACTCTTTTGAAAGAAAGCATGGCTTGGGAATCGTTTCGGTTGTAAAATGAATAGTTATGGCTGTAAAATATTTTCATTGGTCATTCATCCTCACTAACCATTTTATCCTGGTCAATTATGGAGTGGATCCAAAGTCTAGCCCGGGAACACTGTGCGCAAGGCAGGAATACTGTACATCCCAGTTTATTGCCAGGCACCATACACCACCACACACACACCCATTCACAAACTCATTTGTGTTTCCTGGAGGAAACACAAACAGGTACGTGAAGAGAATGCACAGAAACTCTACACAGGAAAGCCGAGCCGAGACTGCATCCTTTTTCAAAAAGATAAATCATGATTCAACCCATTTTGTATAAATTACCAAGTAGGGTCATTATCCTTTTCCAAGTAACGGAACCTTTTTCCATGGCTCAAATATTCTATGGAAGCTGGTTCTTTTTCCATCTAATACCAGTTGTGCACCAATCGTTCCAATAAGAATTATTTCAGAAGACTGGGCTTTCTGTTTTTAAATGGAGAAAATAAAGCCATGGATTGATGTTAATATGATTACAACTAATATACAATATATATATATATATATATATATATATATATAGCCAAAAGTATGTGCACACCTGATCATTACACCCATAGGTGGTTCTTCCCCAAAATGTTGCCACAAAGTCAAAAGCATAAACGTGTCCCAGCATGACAAAGCGAGCTCCAGGAAGACAGGGTTTACCAAGTTCGGAGTTAAAGAACTCAACTGGCCCTTACTGACTAAATGTGGAATGGCATGTTCAGAAGCCCAGGTCGGTGTGATGGTGAGGTGGCCATAAACTTTTGACCATGTTGTGTATGTTGAGTATCTAAACAGCAAGTCAGAAGCTTGGAACTTGGATCAGCTTCGCTCAATACCACATCCTCCTTGTTGAACTTGATAATCGGTAACTTTTACTTATTTTACTTAGCCAGGGGGATATGTTACTATAAGATAAGATTGCCTTTATTGGTCCCATAGTTGGGAAAGTCGCAAAAATTTAACAAGCAAGGATTCAGTTCGCCCGGTCTGTTGTGCTGCGCTTTCGCCGTTCCACTACGAACAGAACTCAACTATGCTAACAGTCAATGAGTCCAGTCTACATACTGTACTAATATCAGATGAGATTCAACTCTACAAGTGTTATCAGCAGAACAACAAACAGAAATTGTCATTCAAGACTGATGCTTTATCATGTTGTCAGATTCCAGGAGCACAAATGAATTGGGCTTGATCAGAATTAAGTACTTTAAATCCAGTGTGATTTCTGTCCCTAACTGCTTTGCATTTGAAGAGTATATGTTAATTCTGTACTATTGTGTGTATTTTTTTTATTTTTTATTTTTTTCTATAGGTGGTAGACTGTTCCTGGGATGAGACAGTAAAAATCTACACCCCTCCATGTCTGGCTGCAATGCAACCCAGCTCGGCATAAGGAGAAGATAACATCCTGACTCTCTGAGTTTAGAGGTTCACAGGTTTGCCACTGCACACTTCCTGAAGGAGGAAAACGCCCCACAGGACAAATATAGATTGAAACGGGCACAAGAAAGTTGCTGATGAGTCGAAGAGTGCAGAGAGTTTAGCGAAATAAATCTTCTTATCAAAGCAAACCGGAAACCTGGTCTTGAAATCAGTGTGGAAATCTGTGTGTAGCGTAAAGTTCGACCAGAAAAACACGTTACTGGTCCACACGCGGGTTCCAAGTCCTTGATGAATGTTGATCCTAAGCTGGGTGAAATTGTGTTGGCTCCTTTTAGGTGATGCACATATGATATCTAGATTACTAATGACTCATCCATGATATCAGTATGGAAAGTGACTAATCTGAATGGCAGTTAAAGTTTCGAATTTATAATTAAAACGGTACATATTCATATTTGCACTGTGAAATTTAGACTTAATTGACTTAACTTGAACTGAAATGTGTTTTTCTTTTGCGTGTATCTTGATTGAAACTAATGCTATAGCGATTTCAAATCTGGGGCATGGTGGACGTTTTGCCAGCCAGCATCTGATAAGAAACCCCACTGTTAGTCCTTTGTCTGTTTTTGCTGTGGCATGTACCGAAGCCGTACGACAACTTGATTAAAGTGCGACATTCACTGCTTAAGGAAATCACACTTAGCAGGGGTTTTAGATATCTTCAGGCAAACTCGCTGTTTTTAACCACAGTTTTTCCGTTCAGCAGTTCACATATCACAGCCGTTAAGAGCTACTAAAAGGAACCGTAGGGTTCTAATTCAGCACTGCTTTCCACAGTGGGAAAACTGGGCAGCTCAGAAGTACAAATAAAGACTCCGATCTTGACTATTATTGTTGATTGTGACCGTAAATATATGTACGACTAGAGCACATTTTCCACTTTATTGATTTTCTGCTGCAACACCGCAGGCAATGGTTCTGAATTAGGAAGTTAAACTGGTTCTTTATCCAACATGATGCCTGCAGAAAGCCTAGTCAAGATTCAAAAGCAAATAAAAACATTTCCACATCATGTTGGTGAAATATATTTGCAGTTTCTTTAAGTTGCGGTATCAGCGTACGTTATAGCCTAAAAATAAGCTTTTGATTTTAATATTTTTTTGGTGTTTGATAAAATTCATCCACAGCGACCTCTTGCAGGTTTTCCCAGCCCGACACACGCTTACAAATAAGGTGCCTGTGCTGGCTTAAAAAAAAAAAAAAATTCATCCTGCTCTTTTTCTTTCTTTCTTTTTAACGAATGAAAATTCGAGGGTCTTTATGCACTGTATGTGTTTAAAGTGTGGTAAAAATAAAAGTACATTTTCATTCCCTCTCACTTGTTAAGATGCTGTTTATCTTCGATCTCCAAGGACTAAGAGGAAAAGTAGCCTCTCACTCTCTCTCTCTCTCTCTCTCTCTCTCTCCCTCTCTCCCCCAGCAGGAGTGTACGGTTTTGCAGCCTGTATGAAATGTGTAGAAAAGAGTGCAGATATATAAAGCCTAGATCTTATCCTTACCCTAAATTTGTCTTTCTTGTCTTCTTACAACATACTGTGTATTTTGTAAGTTTTAAAACACTTCAGGGAGTGCCACTGTAGGAAAATGATCAAGGACAAGGTGGTGTACTGTTTCCTATCAATCAAAGCTTTCTGACCAATCAGAATCAAGAATAAAAAGAGTGCCGGGGTATGATTGACAGATCACGTTCAGCCAAGTGTCTCTCTCAGAAACTGATCTCAGGAACACAAGAAGAAGCTAGGAAGCTGATATTGATTGTATTTTGTTGTTCATGACAAAAATGTAAAAGACTGAGGATTTATATAGCTTTTACTTCCTCATAACATCTTTTTATTTAGCATTATTTAATCGTCAGATTCTTATATAAAACAAAAAGTTATGTGATTGTTACTGTGGTTGTGTTGCTATGGTTATGTTCTGAAGAAATCTCATTAAATAATTTCCAAGCACTGCATGTTGGAAATTATCAGATTAATTGTGTCATTATATATTATAATAACTTTTGCACTAGAGCTGTGCAAGTAGCAGAATAAAACACACCTCAGCCATCCAGTCCAAATGTTTAGCAGTGGAATGAAATATTTGTAATAAAACCAGGGACAGAAGTGCATGAAAAAAATCAAGGTGTGATCAATTCTAAATCAACAAAATAATTCTTTTTATATACACTACCAGTCAAAAGTTTGGACACACCTTCTCATTCAATGGTTTTCTTTACTTTTTATTATTTTCTACATTGTAAATTAATATTGAAGACATCAAAATGATGAAGGAACACATATGGAATTATGCAATAAACAAAAAAAGTGTTAAACAAACCAGAATAT
>JAOVYU010000040.1:8597958-8619012 GCA_025674565.1 Synodontis membranacea | reverse complement strand
ACAATTTCAAGAAATTCCCCCCCCCCCCCCCCCCCAAAAAAAAAAATTTGTAGTGTGAGCACAAAAATGTCTCTGTTTATCCCAGACAGCAACAAAGGGCTATTTCATTACCCTAGCTGTAAAATATGCAATCGTTACGACCCTGCGACAGTCGTCTACTGATGAGTAGTAAGTTGATAAGTTCTCTGCGGTGACGCTGTTATATCAGAGATGAAAGCAGGAGCTCTAAGTGGCTTCTTTCACTACCTCGTCTCCTGTTCATTTCTAAGATTATAAATTGCAAATCCTGATGCCTGACGGGTGGCTGAGACGGCATGCTTTTTCTCTGCCCCGTCAATCAGTGAGACACTGGCTGGTCTTTCCTCCAAGAGTATCACGCTGCTCTGTGATGTAATACGAGCGGCAGGTCACGGACGCAGCTACTGGATGACAATTTGCAAATGACCAAACCGTAATACAGGTCTTTTGTAGACTTTTTTTTTTTTTTTGCGTATGCTTTAACTTGAAGGTCTGTACACCGGTTTCGACAGGAAAGCACATTTCTTGCCTGTCACATTCTGACACGTTTTTGAAGTCACTGGATTAAAAGTCGTCCGAGTTTCCATAGCGATACATACATAAACCATTGCGTACGACACGTGGGAGTTGGAGACGAAAACGTCGAACCTCTTAAAATTACTACATTTGAGAAAGTCAGGTTTTTTTCTTTTTTATAACCCTGGGGCATATTAGAATAAGTTTCACGTAACATGTTATCTTTCGGTATAATTCGTGATATGTTACAGACAGGGCAGCCAGGAGGCGCAGTGGTTGGCACTGTCACCTCACTGCAAGAACGTTCTGGGTTTAAACATTTGTCCGTGTTTGCGTGCCCCCCCCCCCCCCACCTGGGATTGGCTCCAGCTTCCCCACAACCCTGAAGAATAAACACCATAGATAATGGACGGATGGAAATTACAGTCTAACACAGGGCTATGTTTTATTGATAGATATATTCTTATTCTTATATATCGTTTCAGAAGTTTGGCCCATTGTCTGAGGCTTATTGTATCGTCTGTTTTCCAGTTTCCCTCTCGATAGTGGCCAGCACAATATTTAATGACCTCAGATTGTGGTTTAGAGAGAGAAACTCGGTCATGTGTTTAGTCTTCTACACTGCCATACTGAATTCTGTTTCTACAGAAACGGTGAAATTTGTTTGAATGTGATAGGGTTGAAGATTTTGTCTTAATCTGATGCTAACTCTTAACGCTAGCAGCTAGCAGGATGACACAGCATATTCTTCGGCTTAGCTATTGTTCTAATTTATAGCTATAAAAATGACTTTTTGATAAAAAGCTTCTAAACTATGTGTTTTCCCACCAACAATGTTGAACACCTAAGCCTGACAGAACCTATATGTTAATAAAAAAACGTAAAATATTTATGAGAATTAAGAGAGTAGTTTTCCGCTTGTCACACCGTGCTGTTCAAGAGACTTTCCATCCATCCATCCATTCTCTTCCGCTTAATCCTGTTCAGGGTCGCGGGGGGGAGCTGGCGCCAATCTCCAGCTAACTTCGGGCGAGAGGCGGGGGTCACACCCTGGGCGGGTCGCCAGTCCGCCGCAGGGCAACATGCAGACACAGACAACCACTTACACTTGCATTCACACCTACGGGCAATTTAAAGTCCCCAATCGACCTAATCCCCTCCATGCATGTCTTTGGACTGTGGGAGGAAACCCACGCAGACACAGGGAGAATGTGCAAACTCCACACAGAAAGGCACCTGTGCTGAATCCGGGGCTTGAACCCAGGACCTTCTCGCTGTGAGGCAACAGTGCTAACCACTCAGCCACCGTGCCGCCCCCTCAAGAGACTTTGATGATTCCAATTCCTCATAAATGATGTCACAGGATCAAACCATTATTTTATTAAATGGGGGTGGTGGGGGTTCGTTACCGGGTTGAATTAAACACAGTACGTCTTTTGTTGTTGGTGACGCAGATGACTCGTGCCTATCTTGACAGACGTGAACTGACAAGATAGGCCAGTAGGTGCTCGAAATAACACACAAGGTACGGTTGGCATCAATGTCTATAAATTCTTGCAAGATGAACGCCTTCATTTCATCCAGCGTGTCTGGCTTCCTCTCCAAAACCTTCTCCTTTAATATGCCCCGAAAAAAATCATTCTCAATGCCTGTAAAAATTAAAAAAAAAAAAAAAAAAAAAAGTCAAATAGAAATTTTGCCCCACTCTGTATTTATGGATGTTTTGTAATATTTATGGACGGTCTATAGTCTGGTCAATACGCTGTTGTGAAAGAGTTCTTCGTTCTTCATCTCCCCATTAGCATTGTCTTTATTCCGAGCCCGTTTCTTTGCCTTCTCGATTGTCTGCCGATGCCACAGGTTTGCAAATAAAAGAGGTTTATTTTTTTTTTTTTTCCCTTCGTGCATTTATTCACAGTGCTTCAAACCGTCCTTGGTGTCGGCAGGTTTTTATCAAACCATATACCAGACTGAGGTGTGTAATAAAACAGTGATTTACCTGCTTAGGGAGGCCTTGAAAGCTCATCCTGTGTCTAACAACGCTAAGTGGATTGAGCTATGAGTCACTGCCTTTATGATTGGGGGACCACTGATAGGCAAAAAAAACAAATGCCTATAAAGGTCCTTGGTATTAAAGAGTTTCAGCTGAACTCTGGACAAACAGCATTCCATCAAGGAGCCATTCTAATAAAAACGGTATTCGCTAACTAGATCCATAGAAGAGTGCAATTCAGAGTCTTTGAAGCGTGAGCACAACAGACAGGCAGACTCTGTTTAGACTCCGCAGAGCAAATTGCGTGCTCAAACTCATTGCTCCAATTGTACTCTCTTGAAATGCCCTTGTATTAAAGCCCAGTCCCCTCCAAGCATATTGCAACAGCAAGGCCAATTTTTATTTCTTTTTTTTGTCTTGCCGTGCTTCGAAGACATTTGGGTTTTGGATCGAGAGATGAATATGAGATGATAAATCAGAATTTCAGCTTACATTTCTAGATATTTACATATCAGCTTTGAACATGGAGGCTTTTGACCGAAAGCACCCATTCCTCGAGTGATCAAGCCCCCCCCCCCCCCCCAAAAAAAAAAACACATCAAACATGTCTTGGCTTGTTTTTAAGGCGGATTTATATTAAATTGTGCAAATTTAATGCTTTGCCAAACCATTCCTTTAATGAGGAAAAACGTGATTAACAAAAAGAAAAATTTAGATTTATTTGTGACCATACTCACATTTAGATATTCTGAAATTGTGAATCTGATTTCCTAGTTTATTTTTAGCATTTATTTATTTGTATCTTCTGCACGCATAATACGTCCCAGTCTGGCGTCCTGTTAAAAAAAAAAAAAAAAAAAAAAAAAAAAAAATCCAATATCAAAAAAAGAATCCATGGTCATTACGTGCATGTGTTGTGTAAAAGTAATCTCAAAGTTTTATATGGAATGCCTGTAAGGCTCATGTCACAGACGATCGAGCATTCATCAGAGATCTCTACCAGCTGCCCTGCTCGTTGCTGGCATTGATGAATTTCACACAGATGACTGTGATAAGGGTCACTGAACAAGAAAACCATCTGGATTCACTCTGAAAGATCGGCTCGAGGGCAAGAAGACATTCCCTTATCCTTTATGTTGAAGTTAGCAGCATTAGAGAACGTATTACCTCCGATTATGTAGTTGAGGGGGGGTCCGAGTTGAGACGCGCCGGGATGCGACCACCTTCTGAGACCATGAGCACTGCGATTCTTTTGCTATCTCTGAGTCATATGAGTAAGTTCTGTGTAAAGCGATGTCTTTGTGATTAAAGGAGTGCATATGTGAATGTCAGAAAAGCTTCCCAGATGTTTTTTTTTTTTTTAAACACTCAGTGAACCATTTTACTCTTTTCCTTTTTTGCTCCTTTAATATGACATTCATTTAATTCATTAAACAAAAAAAAATCCGTTTATTCGAAAATTATTTATAATTGAAGTCCAAGGGCAGTTGAATTGAGTCTTTAAAAGTTTATTCAAAACTGATCGCATTAATTCGTCCATTAAAGCTCTACAATATGGACAAAAGTTTGTGGACGCCTGACCATGACACCAGAACGTGGTTCTTCTCCAAACTGTTGCAACAAAGTTGGAAGCCCACAATAGTTTAGGATGTTGTTGTGTGCTGTAGCATTACAATTTCCCTTCCCTGGGACTAAGAGGCCCAAACCTGTTCCAGCATCACAATGATCCTGTGCACAATGAAGACATGGTTGGTGTGAAAGAACTTGAGTGGTTCTACACAGAGCCCTGACTTCAACCCCACTGAAAACCTTTGTGATGAACTGAAACGCCGACTAAACCCCAGACCTCCTCACCCAACATCAGTGCCCGACCCTCACTAATGCTCATGTGGTGGATGGACACAAACTCCCACAGACATGCTCCAAAATCTAGTGGAACACCTTCCCAGAAAAATGCAGCTTATTATAACAGCAAAGGGACTCAATCTGTTTAACAAAGCACGTACGAGTGTTATGGTCAGGTGTCCATGTATTGTTTTTGTAACTTTTTATTCTTTATACTTTGTGGTCATGTGCTACAAACATATTGTCTATTTGGTGTTTTGCATCTCACCTCATGTCCATGTGGCTTTCCTTTGGGGTCTCCAAACTAACAAAAGAACATGCTAATACAATAGGTGAACTGGCTACTTTACATTTAGGCCACATGATGATACAGCCCTGCAATGTACTGGAATCTCATTCAGAGTGTATTCCTGCTCCGCACACAGTGTTCCCAGGATGCAGGACAAGCTCTTGGTAAACGGTGACCCTGACCAGGATAAAGCAGTTTCTGAAGAGGTACTACTTTTTCAGAGGTATGGATTTGCAGTTATTTGCAGTAGTTGTGTTTTATGGAGTGAATAATAACTTTTTACTGTATTTCAAAGTTTTTTCTCACTTTCTCTCTCCTTTGTCTCGTTCAGTCGCCTTTCCTGTTAGTGTAGTCTTCGATTTGCATGACGTAGTGCTTTTAACAAACAACGGAATTCAGCAACTGCCCTCAAATTTCAACTGAATTGAATTCGAATCGAAATGTTCTCACCCTACGGAAATGTCTCATCATTTCCAAATAATCGCCAAGCTATAGGCGCAAGAAATTGAGATTTGTTTAAAAAAAATCTAGAGTATTCCTTTAAGAAAAAAAAAAAACAAAACACTGCATTGCTCAGATTTGTGTTTGGATTTTTGCCTAACTTTCAAGTTACTTTGGATAAATTAGTGACTGGAAGGCCAGATGAGGGAAAATCTAAAGTTGTCAGTATAAATAAACTCCTGTAGAGTGGAGAACAGAGAGGCATGGTAAACTCTGTGGGTGCTTATGTAGAGGGGCTTGTTAATCTCCCCCTAGGGTGTGTTCAAAATGTAAAACAACAACAACAACAAAAAATTTCACAGAGTGTATAGAGTAAAGAGTGTCTTATGAGACAAGGTTCCAGAGTTTCCCGGCTTTTCGTGAAAGAGAAAAAATGCTATTCTGAGCACATCAGCTTCATCCTTGTGTTATATCTGTACAGCAAAATGTTCACCTGCATAACCAGAAGTTTAAAACCATCACCCATGGGTTCCATTTTCACCGGTATAACCCCAATACCCTCCAGATACTCTTATCGTGTGTGTGGTTAGACCAGGTTAAGAGCACCATATGATGCATATAGCTTTGGCTCAGGGCATGTTATGATTGGATCATTTAGCAGAAACAGTTATAACAAAGGCCCTAGAAGGAAAACATGAAAAGTTAATGAAATGAAAATGTGGTCTTAGAGTAACAAAAGAGAGACCAAAAAAAACCCCCAAACAAACAAACAAACTGCTTCCCCAGGAGCATCAGAACACACTCACACACCCTGAAGTGTTAGAGAGAGTGTTCACAGAGATCCATTTTGTGCAATCAAACAATCCACAGAGAGGTTGTCGAGAAAATAGGCACTCACTCGTGACATCTCTGCCCCAAGGCGGAGGGAAGAATGACGATGGAGCATTCTTCTGTGATGGTCTGACTCACTTTGGTGCCACTTCATGTGAAAAAAAGGAACCTGATGCCTTGATCAATTAATTGTAGAAATAATTAAAGGATGAGTAAAAAAAAAAAAAAAAAAAAGTGAAATGTGTACAGTTGATCAGACCTTGTTGGTGTCTGACTTTTTCTACTTTTGCACTGGAGCCAAACAGGTGAAATAATCCAGATTATGAAAGAACATACAATAATTATTTCTTTCTTTCTTTCTTTCTTCAATCCCTTACTAGTCAGACTCATGACTAAACTATGTGAGATATATTTTTGGTTGGTTTGTTGGGTCTATTTTTTTTTTTTTTTTAGATATAGTCACTGCTGTTACACTTTCAGTTAATCTGAGCTGCTCGTTGGTGTTAATGGTGAGCCGTGTGATTCACTCTCTGTTTATTGCTTATTAGGCTTTCTGAAGACGTCCTCAAACATTTACAACTATTTAAATACACTGTATGGCCAAAAGTATACGGAAACCAGACCATGATGACAGCGATATGTTGATGAATGTCCAGTTCCAGAGGCATGCGATTAATCCAGAGTTGGTATACTCTTTGCTGTTATAGCAACCTGCAATGTCCTGGGAATTGTTTTACTGGATTTCATGTGTGGCTGTGGGGATTTCTGATCTTTCAGCAACAAGAGCATTAGCAAGATCAGACACTAATGTCAGCCGAGGAGGTCTGGGGGTGCAGTCAGTGTTCCAATTCATTCGAAAGGTGTTCAGAGGGATTGAGGTCAAGGCTCTGTGCAGGACACTCGAGTTCTGTTACTCCGGTCTTGGCAAACCATGTCTTCATGTAGTTCACGGGGGCATTCTGATCCTGGAACAGGTTTCCAGTGAAGGGAAATTGTAGTGCTACAGCATATAAAGACATCCAATGATGTGTGATGATTGTGTCCTTTTAACTTTATTGCAAATGTTTGACAAAGGAAGACTATTTGGGGGGTCATGGTCACGGTCAGGGGTCCATAATAATTGTGGTCATATTGTGTAGATTTTGTGAATTGCAATTTAAAATGATGATAATTTGTTGTTAAAAGTTGATGTGTGTGTGTGTGTGTGTGTGTGTGTGTGTGTGTGTGTATGTACAGTATATATATATACATACATACATATAAGTGCAACCCCTGGGGCAATTATGCACTTTCTGATGTAAGCTGCCATCTAGTGGCCATTGATAGGTTCTTCATTTAAAAAAAAAAACATCATTGATATCAATAATTATATTTTATAAAAAAGCAAAACTTAGTGATTCCACCTGTACAATCAGTGACAGTGATTTAAAAGTGCTTGATTGTAACCCTACCTAACCCAGGCACCAATATATTTCTGCTTTCCTTCTCTTATATATCAGGGGGAAAATCTAACTTTGTCACATGTGTAGTTTCCTTTTACAGTACTGCCATTACAGTAAACCCTCGTTTATCGCGGTTAATCCGTTCCGGACTCTAGAGCCCTCTAGACATGAAATAACACCCAGTTTTTTGGAAAAAAAGTTAATAAAAAATAAAAATTATTGACTCAACCCGCATTTTCACTGTCTCGATCAACTTTTTAATGAATATACTGTATTTGAAAAAACCGCGATAGAGTGAAGCCGCGAAAGTCGAACCGCGAATTGGCGAGGGACGACCATGGTGGACTAAACATGACATAATTATAAATAAATAAGTACATATAGAAATAAATAAATGCATAAATACAATATGCCATGGAAAATTGCTAAATGTATTCCTACTTTTGTTTATTAACATATTTCTTCATTTATTTATTTCTGAATTTCCACATTTCTTCATTTATTTATTTTTGTGTTGTCACATTTCTACATATATTTATTTCTACATTTCTAGATTTCTATTTATTTGTCTCTGTATGCTGATAAGGTAGGCGGTCCCAGCCTTAGTCGAAACCGTGATTGGTTAAATGAAGTGAGATTGTTTCGACTCATCTAGTAATGCTTTGGCTTGTAATGACTGCTGTCTGGTAACTATGGCGTATTTTTTTACGAGCTGCCGCTAGTGAGTTAAGATCATTAGCAGGTGAAATTGAGAACCTCGCAGCAAATGACTATGTTTTATATCGTGTCCTAAGATTAATGGATGATTTAGTTCAGCTTGATGCTGAGATGGATGTTGACATGACAAGCATCACGCTGATTAGATCGATTGCTTCTGTATGATTGCCCCTGCGGCCCAATCACGGTTTCGACTAAGGCTGGGACCGCCTACCTTATCAGCATACAGAGACAAATAAATACATGTAGAAATGTGAAAATGCAGAAATAAATAAATGAAGAAATGTGAAAATTCAGAAATAAATAAATGAAGAAATATGTTAATAAACAAAAGTAGGAATACATTTAGCAATTTTCCAGGGCATATTGTATTTATGTATTTATTTATTTCTATATTTACTTATTTATTCACACATTTATTTATTTTCTAATTATTATGTCATGTTTAGTCCTCCATAGTTATCAGCATACAGAGACAGATAAATACTTGTAGAAATGCAGAGAGAGAGATATATATATATATATATATTTCTGCATTTCCACATTTCTATATATAAATTTATTAGACCAGTTCATATTATTATTTCCCCTAAGGTTTTTAAGATCTCGCCTACTGAGCTAGTATTGGCTGTGAAGTTCATTCCTCTTGGAATTGTAACCAATCACAACGCACGACGCCTAGCGTAGTATCGAATCAGAATCGCGCACGAGACGGATGCCGGGGGGGCGGGGCAACAGGAGCGGTTAAACCAAACGGAAGAGTTTGTGAAAGACGGGCGCGGATTTTCAAAAAAACATCAAAGAGGTGTGTTGTTGGTTAGCTAGCGGAGTATCTGACTGGGTAATAAAATAAATATTTAATATTTAACAGTATATCTATATAATATATTTGTAAATATGTTTGTTTATTTCTGTTTCAGTAAAATGGAGGCCGAGACCAGGTCACCGGACGCTTTTAAAACTCCGTGTAAACCGGCGAAGATGAAAAGTCCGGGTAAAACATCCTGAACACCGAACAGTGTTAAACTTTAATACTTAAATATTATATTTAATTTACAACAAGTATATCTTTGTGTTGTTGTAGCTAGCTAACACCTAGTAATAATAATAATAATAATAATAATGGGCTAATCCTAGCTAGTTTGCTAAACACTAATTTATTCAAAACTACGTAACAGAACATTAATAATATAATTTTAAGGATGTTTATTAAATTTATGTGTGTATATGTGTATATACATGTTTTTTTTCTTCAAATAAAAGTATTAAATTGTGGCTAGTGAGCGGAGTAATAGATAGCATCCAGTCGCTTGCTGATGACGTCTATTACTCAGCTCACTAGCCACAATTTAATACTTTTATTTGAAGAAAAAAAAATTTCCCCTAAGTGCGTCTGTTTACGCAACTTGAATTTGCATAAATTTGCATATTACGTACGACTATTTCAGCGTGTAGGAGATTTTAAGGGAAAGGGGTTTACAGGACAGTCTGAAACTTATTTATTTTTACAATAAATGGAAATATCTGCACTGATTGATTTTTTTTCTCTTTTTTTTAATCGTAAGCTATTTTTCTGTATAAACTCTAAAGTAAGTCTAATAGTCATTATTTGGAAATCTGTAATATATATTTTTTTAATTAGGAAATCGGACTGAATGCAATGAATTCCATATGATGAATACTGAGTGTCGGTGAGATGCCTGGATAATATTTCTTTCATGACGGTCACCGTGTCTGATTCAGACCACTCAATCATAGTGGTGTAAATGTTTTGCCGTGTCTTGGTCGCTAGGCTGGAAACGCTGCGAGTTTGTTGTTGTATTTTGTTGGGGAAGAAATTGTCGAGAAATTGTAATTCCGGCCCTCAAAGAGAACATTGTAGTTGTCAAACGGTGTGAAAAAAATTCTGATAGAGGATTTTCTTCGGGGTGTCGTGAAGCATCTCAGACCATACATCGTTATCCTTCAATTATGTCACGCCGCAAGGCCTGTTTGTCGTTCCCGACGACGGTGGGCTCAACGCTGGAAATTTCTTGGTCGGGACAAAGTCTTTCAGAATCAGGCTAAATCTGTGAAGTCTGATCCTGGCGTAAAGTGCTGCTGCATCACCCCTTTTGGGTAAAGATGAAGCGAGGACTTGCACTGCATTCGACTTGCCTTTTAAATGACCTAACAAGTGAATGCCTGTGTGTTGGTTTAGCTATAGAAAAAGCAAATACTTAAATTAAAGGTAAAGAAGTGCTACAGTAAACCCTCGTTTATCGCGGTTAATCTGTTCCAGGCTCTACCACGATAAGTGAATTTCCGTGAAGTAGTATTTCCGTGTAGTTACAGCATAGAAAACCTGTTCACGACCTTCTAAATACGGTTTTTAACAGTATTAGAGCCCTCTAGGCATGAAATAACACCTGATTTTTTGTTAAAAAAAAAAAAGTTAATAAAAAAGATATCTGAGCGCATCCCGAGCTTTAGGTGTGAAGAAAACCCCAAGTGCACAAGTTGGAATTTCAATTTGAGGTGGCATTTTCTTTCTTTCTTCCCCCCCCCCCCCCCCAGTTTGTCATGAGACAGATGGAATGGGTAACAGAGGGAAATGTAAACCAAAATAAAGTAGCGATCTAAAAGACAACTTAGAATTTTGTTACCAAATAAAATTGTTTAAATGTTTCATTTTAAAGATTAGTAAGCAAGTCATTTGTGGTGGATTTTTGCTTAAAGGGATGTAAAAATAGAAGATGCGCTGCACAAAATACAGACTTGTGTACAAGGAATCAGACTTTTCAAAAAGAATTGTTTTTTTTTTTTCCCAGAATTGGCCTTAAGTATATAGTGAACGATGAAAGAAACCAGAGTTCAATTCCTTGTATGTGTACACATACTTGGCCAATAAAGCTGATTCAGGTTCTGATTTACTGACAGGATTGATAACTCTGACCACAGAAAGTTGGACTAATAATTAAGAAAATAGACTATTTTATGCAATTGTTAGATTTTTCAAGAGTTGAGTACGTTTTACAGAATAAACATGCATGGAGAAAATGTTTTTATGCATTTATACTGTAGAAAGGTCAGAGCAATCCTTAAATACAAGTTCTATTTGAAGCACAGCAGTGTCACAAAATTATTTTAGTCAATTTATTGGCTGTACGAGTTGCATGCAGTCTGTGCTGGTTTGTACAATAATGAGTGGGTTTCTTTGTATTCCCCCAAGCAGTTAGTGCATGTGGAACCCCGGTCACTATTCCAGCGTCTCCGTTTATGAAGAAGCTCGGCTGTGGCACCGGCGTGAGCGTCTACCTCATGAACAGGTACAATAGGTTGAAGTCTGTGAGTTGATCAGTTGATGGCTAGAAGGAAGATTTAACACTGGACCGTCTCGAAACTTCTTTCAGAAATGGAAAACAGACTCAGTCGCCGTGGGCCATCAAGAAGATCAGCAGCAAGTGTGCAAAGACTCAGAAGAACGTGTACCAGAAGCGGCTGTGCGATGAAGCAAAGATCTTAAAGGAACTCCAGCACCCAAATATTGTTGGTAAAAATCTCTTTCAGTCTCGTCTGGACTTTTGGGCATCCGTAGATCACGGTCTACAGGGTACACGCTGTTCCTTTAACCCTTTTGTGTCTGGGGTGTGTTGGTTTAAGACTGTTAGAAATGCTAGACACGTCACATTTATTCTGAACGGCAGGTTTTCGAGCGTTCACCACAGCAAAAGATGGCTCAAAGTGTTTGGCGATGGAGTATGGAGGGGAGCAGTCTCTCAACGACCTGATTGAAAAGAGGAGAGAGGAGGGTTTACAGGCCTTCCCAGTTGCCATTATTGAAAAAGTGGCTCTTCATGTAGCTCATGGTTTGCAGGTACTGACTACACACATGAGTCCTTCCTTCCTGTTCTAGTTTCCCATCTTTGTCTGGCAAAAACATTTGGATACACATGATTACATATGATTTTTTCACGCTCTTGGAGACATTTTGATCTTTCGATTTAGAGCTAAAATTTGTTAATAAGACTGTGTGATAATGACATGATGATTAAATAGTGAATAGTTGGATTGAATCAACAAATAAATTAACTAAATAAACTATAGATATATTCACATTCAATTTCATTGCACTTGTCTGCCTTTTCAGATAAAAAAAAAATCCTCTTCAATGCAATAATGTCATCAGTATGCTTTTAATTAAAGTTGTAAATGGTTAAAATTTGTTTTATGAACATATGACCACTTATTTTTATTTATTTATTTTTTTAACTCATACAGGGAATTGATTCGATAAAATTCAAAAGATACCCAGCCCTAGTAATGAAGGCGTTGTATTTTAAATGAATTGTACACCATGTTTACTTTGTGTATTTTAAAGAAAGTCCAACACTGGCAGTAAATTATGATGTATTTTACTGCTTACAAATGTGGCCATGGTATTAGATTATATTTTTCTCAGACAGATTTTTATATCTTAATTACTGTCTCTTTGAATAAAGCACTTGCCCAGGAGTTTTTCAGTCATCAGTCATTGCTTATGTTTTGCCTTTTAATCCAACGTATAATAAACAGCACTACAAATTTTCCTCTTAGTATCTGCACAACGAGAAAAAGCTTCTGCATGGAGACATGAAATCCTGCAACGTCGTCATTAAAGGCGACTTTGAGACCATCAAAATCTGTGACGTGGGTGTTTCGCTCAAGTTAGATGAAAATATGCAAGGTAAGTAAGCTTTGAGCACAAGTAAAATAAAATTTATTAAAAAAAAAATAAAACAGTTCATAATCTGTTTTCCCGTTTGTATCTTTGGAGTGAGCGACCCAAAGGCCTACTACATCGGCACCGAGCCATGGAAACCCAAAGAGGCTCTGGAGGATGGAGTAATCACCGACAAATCAGATATCTTTGCATATGGACTCACCCTGTGGGAGATGATGACTCTCTCTGTGCCTCATCTAGAGATGCTCGACAGCGAGGGTGACTGTGTTGATGGTAAGATATCTTTATATACACTAGGGACATTTACAACAAAAGCAGAGCTGATGTTCTTAGACAGTAGACACCTACAATACTGTATGTAATTATGTTTCCATCCATCACTAAATGCTGAACCTTGTGTTCCGGTTTCATCTATCGCAGACTGTCTCCCATGTAGGGCTGGGCGATTTGGCCTAAAATCAAAATCTCGATTAATTGAACATTTTAACTCGATTACGATTAATGAACAATTATTTTATTTTATTTATTTTTTTAAAAGATTTTCTGAAGACTTACTTTTTTATATATACTTCTTCTCATACTGCGTGGCATTTGTGAACGCTTGTGTTATCGACATCTGCTTTGCGGAGGCACTTGTTGCTGGGCACTTGTCAGTCTCTTTTTGGTTTTTTTGAGCCATGCACTGTTCATATTCAGTAACATGATTGTGCTTCAAGTGTTGAAACAAATTGGTGTTACCTTTGGGCGTCGAAACTGTTTTTCTACAGTGTCTACATCTGACTTCATTTTGTTCGATGTCATCCTTACTGAAGTCAAAATGTGTCCAACTGATGGAGACTGCGTTTTTCTTTGGTACAAGCTGCTCTTGCTGCTCAGTTGTCTCAGTGTTTAAGCTCTCCATGCTCGACATGCCGGCAGAATAACGTAGTGGAGCGGGGTCACGTGACTCCACACGTGGTAGTGTTTTTTAAAGGGAAAGTAATCTAAATAATCGACCTGGAAAAATTTGATCGATTATAGATTCTGAATGTCGATTTCGATTACTTTTCAATTAAACGCCCAGCCCTTAAGTTGCTGTATAATATATTAATATAACCGATACAGTGGACCCACAATTTCCGCGAAGTAGCATTCCGTCATTGCCAATGTAATACCTCGTATGTGCACATATAATACATTTATTAGAGCCCTCTAGACATGAAATAGCATCCTTTGGTCACCTTTACACTCGTATTACCCAATATCTTTATTAGGCAAAACGAGGGAAAAAAAAAAAAAAAAAAAAAAAGACATTAGACGTTACAAATATCATTTTTATTATTATTGTATGTTTAATTACATACACAGTTCTTACACACAACCACTAACCTATGAAAATAGAGCAACTTGTTGGATGATGATGCGCGGCTGAAGAACATTGTGATAGGCACTTGCTGGCGCTGTCTTTTCATATGCGTGAGGAGGCTTTTGTAGGGTTCTATCTCTCCATCAAGTGCATTCCGGAACTGCAATGCACGCATCATTTACACATAGGCCTACAGTCCATACATACTGTAACTTTAATTTTAATACAGGGGTGTATAATTGACTCAGACAACCGAGCGCGCACTGTATTATTTTCACTGTCTCGATTAACTTTTTAATGAATATACTGTATTGGTAAAAACCGCGATAGAGTGAAGATAAAATTCAAAGCGCGAAGTGGCGAGGGTTGACTGTACTTTGGTTGTAAATTGATTTCACCTGTTAAACAGTATTTTGAACGAACTGCTGACTATCTAATTCTGGGCACTGTTGTTTTAAAATTAATTAGTTAGCTAGGTATTTTTGCACAGCTCCTTCTACATAGACTAGAAAGCATTTTTCTTTGCTTTTATTCAGCAGCTCTGAAGTTTTCCACACTTCTGATTGTGGTTTAATGTGCACATGAACCAAAGATGGAATCAATTTTCTATTTCTCTAAAGCACATTACATTTACATGAGGTCCTGGAATACTTTCCTATTTACCGGCGATACTCTGTAATTTTATTTCTGTCCAGATCAGCCATCTTGATGTTTCTCTTCTGTGAAAATTCCAGGAAGAGTTACCTGCTGCATGTAGTTCCATCCTGATGCGTCATAATTTACTATTTGTATTGTAGCAAAAAAAAAGTTTGACTGTTGCTTCTCGTAGCCTGTGTATCAGTGACTCTCCCCCAGGATTTAAACACTTCTTGAGTCATGAAAAGTGAAATGGATTCTTTTTTTTTTTTTTTTGAATTGTTGCTGTTTTAAGTGCCACTTTGAAGACTTGGACACCATGTTGTTAATGGTTTGGAATAACAGCCTGCTAGAAACTGTCCTGTGCTAAATTTATCGTTGAGGAGACTTGGGAAAGATTTATTACTGACGTCTCCTGATAAATTCATCCAGTCCGAATAGGGCTTTAGTCAAACACTCTTCATGTAGCAAGCATCAGAATTAATGTTTCTCAGTGTTGCATGTATATGCATGTTCCTGATTTTGAAATCTTCCTAGTAAAAACTGTCCCACTGTCAGCCAGGTTGCTTTTGGTCAGTGGGTACAGTGAAGTAGGATTGGAAGTTTGCAGTACTACAACTTTAAACAACAACAAAAAAAAATCACAACTTTTTGTTTTTGCTGAAGTCAGTTTTTATTTAGATTTACAAAATTCTTTTAACATCATTTTTGTGGGTGATGTACAGTACTTGTCTCTCTATCAACCAAGAATGTAGCACTAGCGCTGTTCGACTAATACAGATGGCTAGAATTAGTGTCCTGAAAACGAGCTTAATAATATCATTTACAGAATACTGGTCCTTAACTGTATGTTCATAAAGGTTTTTATTTTAGGGAGCTCATGATTTGAATCGACACAGTGGTAATCCAGGATTAGGAAATGCTGATTATATTAACTTCTTTATTTTCTCAATGTGAAATATTTTATAAAGCGTCCACTTTTCCCCCTATAGAGGACTCGTTTGACGAGGACGACTTCGATGAGGACGCGTATTACGAGCGGCTGGGAACCCGACCTCCGCTGGACGCAGCCACTCTGGGCGGGGCCTACCAGAGAGTAGTGGAGCTTTTCTGTCTCTGTACTGAGGAAGATCCCAGCAAAAGACCTTCAGCTGCTCATATCGTTCAGGCTCTGGAGTCCAACAGCCAGCTGGATGATAAACGCAGTGAGGTGATAGTTATAGATTAAATGTCTGATAAAGCCTATGAGGGATTTTCTGTAGTCTTTTCCTCACTGTACTGTCCGTCTGTCCTTGTTTAAATTCTTCTTGAGTCTGTCCTTGTGTAAATTCTTTCCTGTCCTATTTTTAAACCTCTCCCTGAAACTATATAGAGTTCAGGCTAGAGTTGTCACCTGTGAATTTATTATTAATTTTACTGTGTAGATTCAGGCTTTGGTTTTAGATATTAAACAGTTTGTAATTATATTGTGTAATCTAAATTCCATGGTTTTAGCAGCCTTTTTGTATTACATGTGAAGCTAAATGGATTCGACAAGTCCTAGTATCTTGCACTTGCTGTACTTATACATTATGGATTATAAAAATTGTACAAAGATAACCAACAGATAAAAACCCTGTACATGTTCTTTAACGATCAAATGGAAACCTTTCTGAAAACATGAACATGGCCAAGAGGTTGCTGAAACTGGGCACGTAGGAATCTGGACACCAATGAAGACAAAATCAAAAACCTAGTGTTAAGAAATTGTGTTAAATGGAATGAATATTACTGTTCTGTTATGACTCCTTCATAATGTATTAACACTAGCACAGGGCTGGTGAATTATCATTGATCCTGTTTGTACACAGGAAAAAACTGTCCATTATCTTGTCCCATAAGCAGATCCAATAAAGTCCTTGAGGAAGCAAAAAACACCTAACTGTCCAGAGACCCAGTGTGGAATGTTTAACATTGTCAATTTACTGGCCGTTCAAGGATTATTACCCATGAAGCACTCATTTATACAGGGCTTCATCACGTCCTGTGAAGGAACATAGGACCAAACAAGCTTAGCAGGAACATTTATTTAAAAATATTTACAGATAGACTGCACATAAAACATTTATACCAGCCGATTGTTCTCAGAACACGAGGGGACATCAGTGTAAAACTCTTAACTACGATGAATTAATAAATCTTAAGAACAGGAGATAAAACCTGGACATGAACTCAACTTCACAACTAAAAGCTAAACTTTCATGGATTTAAAAAATGTGCACCATTTCCAACTTCTCCTTAATGAAGGCACTGAATTTTGCTTCTTTGTTTAGCACTCGATGAAACTGCTAATGTAGCTGGAAACTGTGAATGTATAAAATAACTGCATACTCGCCTGATTTTACTTTTTTTTTTTTTAAATATAGGTTTATTAAACTGTACAGATCGGATTGCGGAGCTTAACCTCTTTCAAGGCATGCTTGTCAACTTTTTTTTTTTTTTTTTTTTTAACCAACGGTTCCATTAACTGCATGTTGGCAAAAACAGGCATTAGCACTGAATTAAACTTAAAAACAGAACAGCAGCAAATCATTTTTTCAGTCTACAAAGTGTAAAAACACTCTGAGCAAACTTTAAACCAGTTAAAAAAAAAAAAAATTAGCCAATGAAATTATAGACCAGAAACGTGGGAGTTCCACAGTACTTTGTTGCAAAGAGCTTGCCATCAGGAGTGGGGTCGGAGAAGGCAATTTCATCTTTGGTCAGTGGGCTTCCATACATGAACGATCCCCTGAAAGATGATTAGAAGTAAGAGTAAAAATTAAGTCTCTTATTGTTCACACACAAATGTACACGTACTGATCTGTCTACATGTTCATAATTAAGAAGGGTTTACGTGCTAATGCGTGCATATATACATATATACACACATACATACATATACACACACATACATACATACAGTGGTACCTTGACTTACGAGTGTCCCCACTAACAAGTTTTTCGAGACACGAGCCGTCTCTTGGCCGATTTTTTGCTTTGAGTTGAGAGCTAAAACTCGGGTTACGAGCCAGCACACGGAGGTTTTGCAGGAAACAGGTGAAATTGGGAATGTGGGAGAAACTTTCAGACTTTATTCAAAAGAGACACCCAGAAAAAGTTGCTCCTGGATGTGCAACACTGCTATTTAATGACCCTCGCGTAACTCATTTCAGAAATATTCTGAAAGGGAGGATGAAACAGACCAAATTGGACAGGTTTTTATCGAAAAACCCTGCAGATGAAAGTGAGGAAAGTTTGACGAAATGGGCAAAAATCAGCCAATAAGATTCAGTTATTCAGTTCAGCCTTTCTCCTAAACCTTCAGCATCAAGTCGTCTGATCCCCAAAGCAAATAGTTTGCATTATACTTAACACCAGTTTATTGCAGTAAATTCTATTCTATTGTGTTTTTATACAAAATTCGTTATTTATAAGCACATTTTTCTTACTTAGAAACACATTTAAAAAAATGCGTGTTTTTTGGGGGGTCCGGAACGGATTAATGGCATAATAATGGCGCGTAATTTGAGTTATGGAACGAATTAAACTCATAAGTCAAGGCACCACTGTGTATATATAAAGCTAGCTTCTTCAGGATCCATTTCCACTAGTGAAGAAAAAAACAAAAAACAAAAAACAGACCCTTTGACCATATTGTACCCAGAATGTCATTTACATTTCCTGTTTACAACATAATTGAGATTTTTTAAATATTAAAAATTAAAATATTAAAAAATGTTAAGTTATTTAATGTAGAAAAATGTTTAATGTTGATGAAAGATTATGTACAGTGATGGAGTCTTCAGCATCAGCAGCGTACGTGAACACTTGCATGGCAAAATAAAATGATTACATATTAATCCTTCCTCTACGCAGATTTCATATCCATTAAATGTGTTGAAAAAGCATATCATGACGTTGAAAACATGGTAGATGATAAAGATCATGTACTGGCCAGTTGCAGCAGAATATTTATTAGAAAACCTGCTTTTCCTAAAGCGAGAGCGTGTACCTGACAGTGTCGAGCAGACGTGTGGCGATGCCCTTTCTCCTCATCAGACTGAACACCCAGATTCGACTCACTCCACAAATCGCCTTTTCTGGAACGGTGGAGCAGCACCAGGCTCTGTGGTGCTCCATGAAGTCGTCCTTGGTCATGTCCTTGGGCTTCCCCGGCTGCTCCATCACTCTGAAAGCCTGAAATCCAAACAAGACTTCAGAAATAAAAAGCCTCTATAGTATAAATACAAATAAACTCTGAGTGGGTAGTTAACATTTGTGAGTGAGATTACAGCGAACAGGAATATAAATAATAATAATAATAATAAATATACTACTAATAGTAAAATAAAAAAATACTCACCACAGTAAATAAACAGTGGCCAGCAATGTTACAAATTTTAAAGAAACATCTTTGTTTACATTAGCATTTTTTGTTGCATTTATTTACTTAATATCTCATTAACCTTTCTTTAATGAACAGAAATGATTAAATGTATGACATTTGTAATTTTTTAAAGATTAAAATTAACTTGAAAAAAGTTCATTTTGGTGCTTACAGGAAGATTTATTTATTTATTTAAATACAAGTAATTTACCAATTTGTGCGATGGAAACATTTTACACACTGCATACAAAATTATTGCCAATTATTATTCAATTCAATTCAACTTTATTTATATAGTGCTTTTAACAATGGACATTGTCTCAAAGCAGCTTAACATTGTCTCAAAGCAGCTTATTAATTATTATTATTATTATTATTATAAATGTGTATAAAAGGAACGGAGAAACAACCAAAAAAATGGTACTATGAGATGGTTATATACAGAAAGATATCCGACACTGAGAGGTAGTTACTGGAAGGGAGCATCACACACACACACACACACACACCTGTCTTACGGGCTCGGCCACCAGGCAGCCCACCACCATCTTATCACTGTTGATGAACAGGTAGGTTTTGGCAGCACTGGGACTGCTGAGGTTGACTTGCTGAAACCCCAGCTCGCTGTCTGCGATACGTCTCACGTCCTCTGCCTGAAACCAGACATCACAGGGTACACAGATTCATTTTCACCCACCGTGTTGTCTGTCACAGGGCATGTCTTTAGATTTTACACTAATAAATTACCTTTTAATATCTTTTATAAAGTCTACCTTATTAAAAAAAAATCTTAACATAAACTATAAAGTGCAAAACTCATCCCATGCATTACTAGGTGGTGAATAAACAGAAGAACTTCTAATAACCTCACAATTCACTTTTAGATTTACAAAACACTAGTCATTTATATTTAAAACAGCTTTCTTTTCTTTTTTTACTTTTTCTAGTTGTCAACACATCCTAAATGTAACCTCTGACCAAAAAAAATTAAGGGCTTAGCAATTGTTAATACTGAACACACACGTATACCTTTTTAGTTGCGTACTTTGGGTCTTCAGGAAGAACAAGGATGATTTTCCCATCCCAGAATTCTGCCACGACCCTTTCCTTCTTCCAACCCTTCATGGAAAGACAAGAGGGAAATCAATACTCGGCAAGTGAATCTGGAGCCAAACCTGGGAACGCCATGTGTGAAGGTGAGGCGCAAGTACACCGTCGCACACATGAACTGCCTCAGTCTCTACTGGGGCAATTTATTGAACATAGAGAGGCTAGTGGAAAACCATATGGACACAGGGAGAACTCTATTCTGACAGTAACCAGAGCTCTGGAGCAAACTAGGGGTGCTGAAACTCCAAAACACCAATGTACAGTAGAACCTCACACTTTATTTCGCGTCTGTTCATGACCACACGCTCTGGTGGCGAACAAAAACACTGGCAAAAGTCTCACATTTACGAAAAGTTTTAATGTGCAGGAAAAGGCAAGTCACATTAGCCCCCGAAAAAGAAGAAATCACAAGAGGGAAAAAAAAACACCTGAAGGAGAACATCCCTCCATCACAGAGCCGGACTCTCCCTCGTAACTTTAAGCTCCTCTCCACCCAGCTTCCTTCTCACTTCCTTCACACCAGAACTCTACTCATGCAAGTTTAGTTTTCTTGGTTGTTTTGGGTTAGTTTTTGTATAAATTAAGGATTTATCAAACATTAATAAGGATCAAGCGTGACCTTGGTCTTGCATGAGCTCAGGCTTTTCTCAGTGTTATTCAATGTTTTTACATTTAGTTTACTATTACCGTATTTTCCGGACTATAAGGCGCACTTAAAATCCTTTAATTTTCTCAAAAATCGACAGTGCGCCTTATGTATG
>JAOVYU010000040.1:8551320-8580069 GCA_025674565.1 Synodontis membranacea | reverse complement strand
CTATTCTGTCTACTTTTTATTCATTTTTATTTATTATATAAAAAATATGCTACATGTAGACGAAACGAGACTTGACAGCACAGCAGCACTTACATATTGTTGCTCGTTTGTTGGTTTAATTTTATCTATTGTGATTAAGTGATTTGGATGAAAGTGTTCGTCTGCCAAATTATTATAAATATAATGTAAACGTAATCTTGACCGACCTGTTCCCTTACTGGTGAACATGGCTGGGATTTTGCAGCAGCTTGCTGCGTCTGCGGCCAGTGCTTTTTTCCTTTTTAAACGCTCCCTCTCTGCTCCTCCTTTGCGTTTACGCTCCATTTTTTGAACGATTTAGTCAGATATACCCTGTCTCTGGATATAGCCAGATATTAGGCAGTGCGTCGCTGACGTTGGGTCATGTGGGAGTGTAATTTTCCCTCCGCCATTGCCTGATTCGTAGATTGAGAGATCCGTCAATTAATTCGTAGTTGCACACCAGCCTATCACATGCCAGGCTGATCGTCTGCACAGCGGCAGCCGGCAGGCCAGAACGACCGTCAGGCCACCGGGAAATGTCCCGGTGCTCCCGATGGCCAGTCCGCCCCTGCAAGTAAATCACCATATGAACAAATATATGTTTTTCTTTGTTAAATAACAAAACATTTTAATATGTTTATTTCCACTTTAAAGTCACAGTGAAATGGCTGTTACAATAGAAACAAAAACGTAATAGAAATTATTTGAAACACAGCCTGAAATATGGTCAGAGCTTCTGCTATAAATTCATCAAAACCTCCTGACCAAACAGATTTGAGAAATCAAACATTTAGAAAAATATAAAACAAAATTTTTATGAATGGATATTGTATTAATTCATTGATTGTCTTATTTGTTGCAGGAAAATGTTATGCCTCTCTTCGCTCTGTGTGCAGTTTTGGGTGTAATTTATTTTTTTTTATATTGAAAATGAGGACCAGACCTTGGGGCAGACCTCATAATACTTTGGAAGACCTGGATTATTCCTTTAATGTAAACCTGCATCAGGACCAGGCCAAAAGCTGGTAGATTTCTTTACATCATGTTGAACTGATTCATCATGCTTATTTCAAATATGGATTAGCATCTCCTTCAACAGTGTATTTGTTTCATAGTATGATTTAAACATTGTTTGATTTAATTTACATTTAATATTACAATAAACAGTGAGGATTTTTCAAAATCATCTCAAACTAATGACTTATTCTATGTGTTAGCAGACCAAGTGTGAATAATTTGCTTTAATGTTTTTTATAAAGGTGATATAAAAATGATATGATATAATATAGAATGATAAACAATAGTTCTTTTTGTCTGTGTATGTGCTTGGAGTAGTGTTGTAATACTCGAGATCAAGCTCGTTTCCGCCACCTGGAGGAGAAAAAAAAAACACATTTAACTCAGAATTCTGACTTTTTATCTCTGATTCTGATTGGTCGGTTCGTTGACCATCACCATCTTTTACTGCACTGCACCGATCCTAACTAGACAGCTTCCTTTCTCTCTGATATACCTGAAGTTAAGAAATTACCGTTTTCTTCTCATACACAGAATGCACACGTTGCTCGCTTTTGCACTTACCATCATGACAAACTCATTAAATGTTTTCAGATAACCGTGTCCTCTTCCTACTTCCTCCTCCATGCGGCACAAAGTTCAAAATTTAACGAACCGACCAATCAGAATCAGAGATTAAAAAGTCAGAATTTTGAGATAAATGTTTTTTTTTTTCTTTTCTCCTCCAGGTGGCGGAAACGGGCTTCCATACATTTGTGTATATTAAAACTTTTTTAAAGTAGAAAGATACCTACAAAACGGTACTGCTCGACAAAAAAAAAAAAAAAAAAAAAAATTGGTACAGTTATTTCTGAAATTGTATGAATACTACAACTTTATATTGTATTGAGCACATAAGCGTTCATTGTGATAACCAATCAGGGCTTTAGTTTCACTTCAAAGCGAAAGTGAAAAGTGAAAGTAAGAGCGCTGAGTTGGAGGCTGTAATCATTGAGTCTGGCTTTCTTCTTTTACTCGTTTAATAGGGTAACTTGTTCAGAATGCAATTTCCTCGTGATTATTTTCACAAGTCCTTATTAATGACCAAAGTCCGTTGTGAATACCCCCCTGGTATCAAGAACATCCCTGGTGATACCATTAAACGTCTGTCTGAGTCTAAAGAGCTGAAGGTTATCGAAGTGCAGAATGAGGAGAGGTACAATGTGAAAATGGTCTTCTGTCCGATCGTCTCTCGAGCAGGAACTGACATTGACTCGGTTCTTTCTCGCCTCTCAGGTGAGTCACAGCTGCACAAACACAAAGACTGCAGTGAAGGACTACAGAGTGTACCTAAGACCATTGTTTAACCTAAATTAAAATGCATCATTATTATTATTATTTATTTATTTATTTATTTATTTATTTTTGTGCAAAGCAGGACATGAGGCATGTCATTATAACATCTGATTTAAGTCCTGAAACTGAATTTCATGTTTTAAGGTGCAGATGATTTATTTCTTTTTCTTATTGTGAGCACTGGCATCCTCAATATCTTTGTCTAGTTGAACTTTACTGATCAAAACCTAGAGTTTATTTAATCTGGGGTGTCAGGAGTTACATTTTTAATGCTGGGTAGTTCTGGCGTAATTTTTCAAACTGTGAGAGTTTGAAACAGTTGTAACATAACACTCTGATGTTAAAGGTATGAAAAGCAAAAGCTTGGATTTAGTGTTTCTAAAGTTTATAGGTATGAAAGATGATTGCCGTGTATTCATTTGTATTTGTGTTTATTTGTCTTGTAAATTGTTTTTGTTAGGGGTAGATTTTCTTCCTTCCCACTTACCAATAGAATATATGTAAAGTGTAAAGTGGGAGAGCAAATTAAGAGGTATTACTTCATCCAAAACTCGATATGATTTTGGCCTTTGTCTATAAATTGGGTAAATATATAAGTCATTTAGACAGTTCTTGGACAATTCTTTATTTAATTATACTTTATTTAAGATTTATGTTGGTGTACAGGGCATTACGAGTGGTAAAAAAAATGGCAGAGAACATAAAATGATAAACATAAAACTGTCCCACTTTACCAATCTTCACCCTACTTGTACAAATAACCTAAAAATTGTGCATAAACATTGTTTAAGTCATTGCAGCACAAGTGCAGTATGAGCTGAAAAAAAAAATAGCAAAAATGCAAATGTATGGCTTTGCCTAAGGGTTATTATTATTGTCTTTTTTTGTTGTTGTTTTGGGAGTTGTTTTTCTTTTATATTCCATTGTAATATTTTTTTTCGTTTCCTTGCAATAATGTTTAGTTTTAAGGTTAACACAAAAAACCCCCATAAAAACATTTATTGCAGTATCACCAGGATACACACCGGCAGTGCTCATCTCCTCAAACCGAACAACTTTTCAAGTGTTTTCTCTATTGCAGACAAATTTCCATTGTCAGCGTATATTCATGAGAATTTTGGCAGTGTGGGCAAGCACCATCTGTTAAATGCTAACATCAGCCAGTTCTGTTGCTCCCAATCTAACAAGCAGAGTGTATCTTCTGTAACACTATAAAGACGATAAATGAAAAATATTAATAATCAAAATACAATAAATCAGTGTCTTCCAAGGGGAGATGTTAGTATAAGAGGTAGGTTTCTGAAAGCCAAGCACAGATTTATTTTCTATCAGTTGAAATAATAAATTGTTAAACATTTAAAATTTAAGAGTTGTGTATTATTCACTTATAATTAATTTATTTGACTTTCTAGCCAATGAGCCCACCATAGTGTTTGTACTTCACCACACCTTCGACCATGAATACCATGCACCAGACAGCAGCAGCTATGGAAGGGACAAGTTGGTGATGGTGGACATGCTGTTCTATGAGGACTCGGGACTGCTGAAATGTTCAAAGAATGATGAAGCAATCAGAAAGGCCAGAAATCACCTAAAGAAATACGCTGAACAAAAGATTGTCGTGAGTAGAGAAGTTTAATTATTAGTGTTCTCAGTGTTATTGTCATTTTGCACCAAGTGCGTTTCTCAGTGCTGTGTTTTATACCAATTTTACCACAGCACATTGATGTTGTAATCACTGTAAAATGATAAAACATTTTCATTTTATAAGAACAAAAAATTTGAGACGTTCAACATTTTGAAAAAAATCAAATAAAATATTTATGAATGGATATTGTATAAATTAATTGATTGTCTCATTTGTTGCAGGTATGTTTAAGGAATATCCTGGCTATAGGTGCAATTCTTGGAATTTCTTCATTTTTATTTATAAGGTGGATCAAGGTGCGTCGTGCCACGTTTGAACAGGCTTCCTATTTCCGACTTCCTATTTCAAGCTTATCTTGGATTGGGGCAGGCCAAAAGCGTGCATAGTTTGGATTTGAATTCAAATTTTATTTGATTTAATTTACATTAATTGTAAATTAATATTACAATTGAAACTCAAATGAATCAATTATTCGATGTGTGAGCAGGTCAAGTGTGAATAATTCGCTTTAATGTTTTCATAAAGGTGAACTAAAACCAGTAGTTCTTTCTGTCTCTGTATGTGCTTGGAGTTTGTTTTTACAGACAGTGTTGATAGGATAGTTTGGATACAGCATAAGATAGATAGAGAGTGAGTTTAATTTTTCCTTACAAAATGGATAATGCATGAAGATCGATGTTTACGTCACCACAATAATGTTTCACAATCATGGGTTCTCACATACAGTATAACAAATGTGCTACTACTTTTTTATACCTTTAATCATTTAATCTATGGTCCCTGTTTATCTGTATGTTGATGTGTTTTTCTGTACTCTGGACCTGTGTTAATTATGTCCTTAATTACTGCTGTGCTGAGTGGATATAAACTGTTAAAATGTGAGTATGTGAGTTTTTACTTCTAGGATATAGTGAAGAAAATGTGACTTCTATCCAAGCCACTAGGTGTCAGTATTTTGTTTTACAAGCCTCATAAGACTACCCATGTCCCCTTGGAGGACCTTACAGGCTAAATTAAATGATAAAAAGAGATTCGACATATTGTGTAAAGAGACAATAATTTAATAATACAAAATATTTTTTTATATAAATGTATAATGTATGTATTTATCCATTATACATACCGCTTATCCATTAAGGGTTGTGAGGAAACTGGAGCCAATCCAACTGACTTAAGGTGAGATGTGGGGTACACCCTGGGCAGGTCACTAATCTATCACAGGGGTAACGAAGAGATAAACAACCATTCATATCACATTCACACCTATGGGCTATTTAGAGTAGTCAATTGGCCTAATTTTAATGTCTTTGGGCATAAACTTTCCCTGGAGGAAACCCACACAAACACAGAGAGATCATGCAAACTCCACACAGAAAGGCCCCAGTCGGCCAAAATATTCAAAATCAGAACCTTCTTGTTATGAGGAAACAGTACTAACCACTGCACCACCGTGCCCTCCATATATAACTCATAAAGCATGTTATTAATTTTATTGTGAATTTCAGTAATCATTTAATTACCCCTTGAAACTGATACTGTCATCTTCTAAGAGACTGGTCAAGTGCTTCTTAGAGGCCTCTGTCATAGCTGTAGTCTAGAACAATCACGTAATGAGAGTATTGCAGTTTCTTCAGTTTCTACTCTTTTTATTTTCAGAAATTGGTTATAGCTTCATGGAGGACCACACAAGGAAGATGTATATAAAGGAGCAGATTAGACAAATGTGAAGACATGTTTTGTGTGGGTGAAGTTTGCTTCTTTGGTTTAACTCTCAGGACATGGTACTGATTTCACACTGTGAGGCTGCAGGTAAGGTTCAGTCAAACTTTAATCACCATCATACTAGGAGAAAAAAAATCGGCATAATAACGTTTCTGTTAGACATAAGTAGAAATAAGCTATGTCAGATTAAATTTATCCTCTTTGTTGATTATCTTTCAGATCAAAGATGTGCATATTCTGTATATACCATAGTTTCTGTGTTAATTAGGAGTACATTTGGACAAACTGTTACTGACAAACTGTTATGTCATACTTTTTCAAGAACAATGATCTGATACAAGAATCATAGGCCAGTGTAGGCAAAGTGGGTGAGACAAAATCCAAAAACCAGTAAACTGAAAAGTCAGTAACTCAGAAAGTAAACACGAGTAACAAAAAGATTGGCAGATACATTATACAGATACAGACATACAAGGAGCAATCTAGTGTTTTGCAAATTTCAAGTTTAAGTGTGCATTTAAATCCAGAAACTATGGTGTGGTGCTCTCTCTGGGAGCTGATGATTTGCGAGGGCCAGGTAGATTGTCTGGCATGAAAGCCCTCCTTAAGAAAAGGGTTGACAATGTCACTGGCTGCATGCCTGAATGAGTTTTGGGCATACTTGGCCCAAAGAAGGAATAGTGATCAGTCTTCTTGGTTCTCATAAAAGAAAGTCCTTAGAAAGCATCCAGTCTTATGATCTACATGCTTGACTTGTACGTTAGACTGGGATGGTACCTTGATGTACGAATGACTGTAACTTCCAGCTTCTCCATAAAACTGGACCACACTCTGAATGTAAATTGTGGTCTGTGATTGCTGACACTATCTCCTTTGGGATTCCAAAGAATTTAAATACATGGTTGAATTTTTTTTTTTCAGCCAGTTTGAATGGCATTGGGAGTGCAGGCACTGGGATTAAACTCAGTGATCTGTCTGTGATCAGGACGACCGCATTTCCAGTGTCAGTCAGGTCTGTAACAAAACCTACGGCTATATGAGACCATGGGGTGCTGAGATGTGGGCAGTGGCATGAGTTTTCCAAATGGAAAAGATTGTGGGACTTTGGCTTCTGCACATGAACAAAATGAAGTAATGTAGCTGTTAATGTCTGATACCATAATGGGCCACCAGTACATTTCCCGCAAGAGTTGGTACAGTGAATGACCAGATGCCCTGTGACAGGGGCTGTGTGCACCCAGGTGATTAAAGTTCCAGACAAGAGGGAATGGTGTGCAGCCGGAGGACATGATTCTTCCTGATGTGGGAGCATATTCATCAATTCTCTGTCAAAGCCCCGTGTTATAGCATTAATGAATTAGGATGGTGGCAGTAAGGCTGTTGGAGCCGTTCCAATTTTTACTTTAAATTTTATTTATTTGTATTGCACCTTCATTCATGGACAGAAATATATAAATTTTGGTTCTAAATGTGTGACTCTATAGATTCTTGTCAACTCAGTGAGATGACAAGAGGAAAAAACCTTGAGAGGAACAGGACCCAAAAGGGAACCCAACAGTCTCTCCACCTTTCTCCCACACTGCTTTAGCCCAGGTGACTGCTTTACCAGTGAGGAAGTTGAGGGTGAGTGCAATCTTACTTTGATCTGATAATCCACCTTGTGTGGTAGGGTACAGTTGGCACTGGAGCAGAAAACCACAGCACTGAGAAGGATCTCTGTCAAACTTGTCAGGTTCCACTAGGAGAGGTGCATGTGACTCTTGAGTGGTGCAACAGAAAAGTATACGCCCTGAGATCTTGAGTTTGAATGGCCATGAGCTCCAGTCCATAAAGATGTGCTCGTTTGGCACAGAGGGTGCATGGGATGGCCTTGTCCTCTCTGGGTGGTGCTGTTGTTTGACAGGGGAGAGTTGTCCTAAATTAGGAAGAGAAAAAAAGAACAGGTGCATTCATGGAGCGAGGTATACTAGGAACAGAGAGCTGTACTGTGAATAGAGAGAAGCCTGCTGATAGATGCTGGATCTGGGCGTTTTTTTCCCATAGGCATTCTTCTGATCTCTGAGGTGTCTTCTCTGGGCCACAACAGAACATCAGAGACTCTCTGAATCTGCTGCAGTCATGTAGGCGAAGCAATCTGTTAGGTTCAGAGACACAGGAGCAGAATGCGAGTGTGGTTCAATTATGTCAATGAAACACAGAGATATAAAGTTGGAAGGTGGGATTAGTGTCAGAGAGCAGGCAAGGTTTGTGAGGAACTGAGTTTTCAGGTTGAGCAGATGCAGACATGACACTGTCATGTATTAAGCTTGATGGGGAGGCTGAGGTTCTGTATGGCCCCACCATACCATAACGGTCAACTACTTTCTTGCTTAATAAAAAGACAAACAAGGTCTCCATACTTGGGGTTCTACACACAAACCCTGGTCAGCTATAGCTTCACCTCAGAATTCATTATAAAAATATGCTTGAGCCAAAACACTTGACCACCCACACGCACGAACACGCGCACACACACACACACACACACACACACACACACACACACACACACACACACACAGAGGAACTAAAAATAAGTAGGAAGACTATAGCTGGTGGGTGATGTTAACAAAAATAAAAATGGATGTGCCCTTCAGCCATGTTCCGCTGGCATGGCCTCCAAAAGCAAATAAGGCCATAAAATTCAGGCAGAGCAGAACGGCTTTGGAGATGAGCTGCTGTGACGCAAGGAAATATGGTGCACACATGGGGCTGTTTGAACTGTTCATGTACCAGGGGGTGGAGGGTCATAGAGACAGGGTGGAATTGCATGGATAGTGTCAATGAGAGCAACGACAGTTAAAGGGTTATGAAGCTAAAGTAACACAGCCTAGATAGGGCTGACTCAGAAATATAAAGTTTGTTTAAACCTTTATAAGGCAAGAAACCATATTTGGTAACTTCAATGGACATCCAAAATGGCCATGTAGAACCATATGGATTTGAATTTCAAATTTTGCAAGCAAATAAATGTCTCTTCAAGTTTAAGTTTAAGCATTTTTCTTACTTTTTTTTTTATATACACTTTTTGGAAAACATTTTACCCCTAGACTGGCAAGGAACCATATATGGTAAATATATAGTAAATTTATTGACCTTAATGAAAACCTTTGATAAAAGACATCATCCAATAACTCTCTAGGGTTGAAATTTTGAATTTCCAAGTGTTTTAGTTAGTGCCCTATAAAGGCTTAACATGAATAAGACAAAAATATATATACAATAAATACAATATTCCCTTCAAAAAGTCTCTGAACCGTTAACAGATAAAATAGGTTGTTCTTCACAAATAGTCTATAACATTGAATTGGGGTAAAATCAATGTAGTTTGCAAAATATCTGCAATAAAATATTATTGTTGAAAAAAAACCCCGAAAGTTGTGATTGAATATATGTTCAACCCTTTTGTTATGAAACTGGTGCTAGTTCTGATGCAAGTGTCTATTCTCCATCATAGGTCACATGATTTAATTGAATAGAGTTGTGTGCACTTGTGTGCAATTAAAGTGTCACGTGATCTCAATATAAATACACTTGTTCCTTCAAAGCAAAAGATTGTGTTACAGTGCACACTTTAACCAGCAGCATCATGAACCTTTGATGAGCATATGAAGATCGAAAGCTTCATGAGAGATGATGAGAGCCCCTCAGATGACTGCTGAAATATTAGATAATATCATCACTTAAATCCTGTTATTTCTATAAAAAAATAAAATAAAATCTACCCCATGACCACTGACTGGGATGAATATGAATGCATGAAGCTCCATTTTGTTTTGAATTTCATGATTCCCAAATGCATTTCTTAGCGTTTCCACACTTTATTCAACATACCGGATTCACACCGGAGGCATCTGAGCCAGCAGAGACTTAGTACGTTTCTCCAGTTGACAGCACAAATTCCTTTGGCACAGACCAGCAGCTTTCCTACAGAGGCATGTGATGTTCAGTAGAGGATTAGTCATCACTCCATTTCCTCCGTCTCGCTAATTTGCGCTCAGTTGTCTTTCTCTAATGACGATCATGCCAGAGTTTATCCTAATTCTAGATACAGTATCCTACCCGAGGCAAAGTATGCCAGCCACATTAAATGAACCAGATCACCTCACACTTCTCAGCTCATAACACGAAACACCTTTTCTTGCAGAGAGTGGGGCATGTGGGAAACAGGTCAGCTGTTGGTTAAAATCTGGAAACACAGTTTCGTCCATGTGATAGTTTCCTGCTGTCCAGAAGCACTTGGCAATGTCTGCATTGCTCAACATATACTTGGAAGGGTTGCTTTTGTATTTTACTTTGGATCGTGCTCTTCAGAAGCAAGAGATTTTTTTTGGTTAAAATAATAATGATAATAATAATAATAATAATAATAAACTGTTTGTGAAATTCTCCAAGTTTGTCAGCTGGTGGTGCTTTATGAGATTTTTCACAATGTGCTCCAGCATTTGGGCCTCACATCTTGCATACCAAGCTCCAATAGTCAGGGTTTATTATGCCCCATGCAAGCCAAAGATTGATGTTTGGCCTCATCTCTTCTGCTGTCGTAAATCACACTGAAAACATTTCAGCAAAAGCCAGCATGAGGTGGCAGAAGAGTCTGAACTTTTTGTTCAGGTTTTTGGGGATCGTCAGAAAGAAACATCAGTGTAGTTTTCTGAAGTATGGAAGACTTTCCCTGCTGAGTAAACAAGATGTTTTATTGCTATCCATTGTGAAACAAAGCAGACTTATTGTGGCTTTGTGTAGTGGTTGTCATTTCATTCAACATCTATTTATGTCTGGACAAAAAAGTCTGGATTAGAACGCAGGACGCCATGAGCATTTTAGAAATGGTTTATTTGTTGGTGAAAGTGCTATCCAAAACAAAGCAGATAGTAAATGAGTAATTGCCCAGTGCTGGAGCACACTGCTGGACCACTTTCATCTGGCCTACAAACACTCCATGATAAATGCTGCCAAAATTGAGCCACAATTCAACATTATCGGGAACACATCTCTGACTTGATATGGATAACTTGATATCTTCAAATGGGACACCTTTGGGCCAAAACCGAAAGCTTGTACATGCATTAGCTATGGCTGGGTGCATTTGGGCCAAACATTTAAAAAAAAAAAAAAAAAAAAAAAAACCTTCAACGTGACTGCTAACAGTTTGGCCACATTTTGGCCCCATGATACACACATGGCTATATTTGGCCTGGCTGTTCATTCACTCATTATTTAAGGCTGTTCAATCTGTAAATGAACTTTAAGTGATTGGATATTGATGGATAGTGGTACATATGAATGGTTTGGCCCAATTGGGCACTTGCCCATTTAATTGAATCATTAGACTGATCGTCCATTATGGTGAAACAAACTCACCAATGAACATTAATATAAATTTCTTGTCACAATGCTTAAAGGTATGCTAATAGTAGGAGAGCACTTAAGCATTATCCATTATTGTTTTATGTACAATCCATAGGTGTAAAAATATTAAGACTTAGTGCCAGCTGAAATTTCAGTGAAGGGTTACAATCATATATACAAATAAAAATTGATATTAAATACTAAGGTAATAGAGGTGATGGATAAAAACTACCAATGTTTTGAAACATAGCCCAATGAATATGTCTATGTCATTACCATTAGTATATACAAAAGAACTATGTCATTAACTTGGCTACATTGCATCGTTCTAAGCCATTCAAGAACGAGCTGTGAACTTCACGTGGTTTGATATGGATGATGGGTTTTGCACACACACACACACACACACACACACACATAGATTCTTTGCTGCACTATAAAAACAATTACATCACACTTTTGCATTCTCATTGCAACACTCTGCTTACACCTCGTTCTGCTCCTTTGGGTTTAGAGAACATTTTGATCCGAACAAGGCCGTATAGTCGAGTTAAGACAGATAATAGCCAGTGGCAATGCCAAGTGTATCACTAGACAAACGTCTGTTCTGGCCAGAACTGGTCTGACTGTAACTAACCGTGTCTAATGCTTGTGCAGCATTTCAAGTGTAGTCTAAAGGTGACCCAGATGTACGTTCTGCTCCATATCATGTATGAAATATGCTCTTACCAGGCCTGCTTTGTGGCTGTGTTCTGGCAGTCAGACACAGATGAGTTAATCACCATTCCTGCATGGGAGTGTGTGTGCCAGATGACAGTAGAAAGTGAGCACCAGCATTGTGCAATCACTCATTTGCTGTCTGGGTAGGTTTTTTGTTTACGCATGCAGGTGGGATGGAACAGTTCTAACCATTATTGGCAGGCCAAGGCATCCTCATTTAGGAATGTTTGTCAAACACCCATTGTACAGTATTTATAACCAGTAATTGTTATACTGTATGTGTGGCATTTGCTATTTGTGTGGCAGCCTGAGAAAAGCCTTCACAAATGGTGAAATTCTGACATTCTCTACTATTTATAGATCTACTATTCCACTATTCATAGTCCTCAATACTCCAGGCTTAGTGGAATAGAAGTAGATAACAGTCTGTGTGAAGAAATCACATGTAGTTAGCATGGTTCAACCCATCTTTAGGCAGACTGCCTGCTGACACATGATCTTTGCATAAAGCCTAAGCAAGGTTATAATCAATTCCATAGACAGCGATTAACATTTCTTATTTTAAAAATTAATTGTGCGTCATGATCATATGATTCAGACTGAAAGGGACTTATTTGTCAATATTTTATTAAATGTCTTTGTAAGCCAAAAGTTTGTAAGACAAAAATTTCCACTGGATTTGAAAAAGTTTCAGGAATGGTGAGTTTCTCATGAATGTACTCATGAGTGTATGTTGATGGATGCCAATCAATTACCATTAAATAACCAAGTGCATACATTTAAATTAAATTACCAACAGCTAATTTGCATTTGGTTACATCTTGAAAAGAGCTGAATTACATTTTCAGCTCTTTTCAAGGTGACACATTAGTTTGAGAAAGAAAAAAAAGAGAGTACTACACCTCCATTACGGAGCGTATATGGCACATTGCAGCTTGAGACTTACTATCACTAATTGCTCACTAAATGCTCGCTCTAATGAAGTGTTGCACAGCATTTAAAAAGAAGAATCTGTGGCAAACAGAATTGACTTGCACACCATTTGAACCATTGCAATCTGTTATCCCTTTACACAGCAGTATTCTTAATTTTGGTGGGTTACTTTTCTCTTAATTCAACATAAATACACGTTATTCAAACATAAATACAGTAACTCATCTTAAATAATACACTATATTGCCAAAAGTATTCACTCAACCATTGAAATAATTAAATTCAGGTGTTCCGATCACTTCCATGGCCACAGGTGTATAACTTCAAGCACCTAGGCATGCAGACTGCTTCTGCAAACATTTGTGAAAGAATGGGTCGCTCTCAGGAGCTCAGTGAATTCCAGCGTGGTATCGTGATAGGGTGCCACCAGTGCAACAAGTCCAGTCGTGAAATTTTCTCACTACTAAATATTCTACAGTCAACTGTCAGTGGTATTATAACAAAATGGAACTACAACAACTCAGCAACCAAGTGGTAGGCCTCGTAAAATGACCGAGCACGGTCAGTGGATGCTGAGGTGCATAGTGCGCAGAGGTCACCAACTTTCTGCAGAAGCAGTCGCTACAGACCTCCAAACTCCATGTGGCCTTCAAATTAGCTCAAGAACAGTGCGTAGAGAGCTTCATGGAATGGGTTTCCAGCATCGAGCAGCTGCATCCAAGCCATACATCACCAAGTGCAATGCAAAGCGTCGGATGCAGTGGTGTAAAGCACGCCGCCACTGGATTCAGTGGAGACGCGTTCTCTGGCAATGGAGGAATCTGATGGACGAATCTGGGGTTTGGTGGTTACCAGTAGAACGGTACTTGTCTGACTGCATTGTACCAAGTGTAAAGTTTGGTGGAGGGGGGATTATGATGTGGGGTTGTTTTTCAGGAGCTGGGCTTGGCCCCTTAGTTCCAGTGAAAGGAACTCTGAATGCTTCAGCATACTAAGAGATTTTGGACAATTATTGCTCCCAGCTTTGTGGAAACAGTTTAGGGATGGCCCCTTCCTGTTCCAACATGACTGCGCACCAGGTAAGTAAAGACATGGATGAGCGAGTTTGGTATGGAAGAACTTGACTGGTCTGGGATGTCACTGTTCATATGCGTATAAAGGCAGACGAGCGAATACTTTTGGCAATATAGTGTATGATTTGAACCCAATCAAGGTTAATCTTCTTATACATAAAATTTATGCACATTCACAACTAGGATGCAAAGGGTTTTTTTGCATGTGTAAATACTCATATAAATGATTTATGAATAAATTTGTATACAAATTGATACATTTTCTTCTTTATCATTTGGGATCAGCTTTAATTATACTAAAGTCAAGGTGGATAATTCTTCCATCTGGCACAGGATGGTTTATATAGTTCAAGGCTAGCATGCCATCCATGGTGTGGTTGCGATTTTAAGCCTAGCCCAGAAGATATCCTGTTTTCCTTCACATTCTTATTCGCTTATTTTGGGAAAAAATGCTGGTGAAAGGACTGAACTGCATTCTCTTTACAAATAGTACATTGTGTCTATCAGCACATTCATGCATATTTGCTGGATGTCTTTAATGCAGAACAGATTGAGTTCTTTCAGGATTAGGTCATTTACAGAAACATTTTAAGAACCGAATCCAAATATCCGGGGGTTCTTTTGTGATACATTTATGATGTATATTAAACTGGATATTGTAATGTGCAGCATAATTTTTCATCTCGTATCTTCAAAATTCTGCTGTCTTTGGTGGTGTGTGGGCCAAAATAACCAAGGCGTGGTACAAAGAGAAAACAGTGTCACTTCTATCCTCCCCAATGCGACCTCCAGTCACTCACACCCATTAATATTGCTCATTTAGTCCTGCTTTTTAGGCTTTGTGACATGTGGTTGATCTATCTTGCATCCATTCATACTTCTTCTACATTTCGTATGGGAATTGTTACTCTCATTTTTCTCCCATACATGCTTTTTTTTTTTTTTTTTTTTAAAAAAAGCTGTTTTAAAGAGGGGGGAAGAGAATGCAAAAATATTAAATCCCCAAACCACCCCCCCCCCACGCCCCCCCATGCAGCTGTAGTAACAGTTCCTGACCTTCCCCATTTCTGCGGCACCATATGGACTCTGTTAGTTTGCGTTGCCAGTTGGGACCTGCTCTCCCCTCCAGTTCCTCACAGGCAACCACACATGATGAACTCAGCAGAAAAGTAGAGCAAGCCAGAACCCTTTGTTTGGACCCACACTTCCATTCTTCTCTAATTGCATTGAGAGAACTGTGCCAGGGGTCTCCTGCCATTAAAACGCCTCTGCTGTCTCCCCTCAGTCTGTTGTGCTGCAGAGTTGGTTTATGGTTTAACTGAGTTCGGTGACAGCATTACTTACTGCTGGGTTAGTGTCTCATTAGGTACAGGACAAACTGTGACACAGAGAGCCTTCTATTCCTCTTACAACCTACCACTGTGAAAACTGTGTTATGTAACTATTAGGGTGTTTATATCTACAGTACAGTATATACAAAAAAAAAAAGTGTTACTCTTAATTCAGGAAGGGTGACATAATATATAACTTATAGGATTGTGGGAACTGGACTTAAGCAACAAATAAGACAGTTGCTGGGTTTTCAATTGGAATATTTGAAATCACTATGAAACAGATGTGTTTTGAGACAAATGCAAGGTGGTAAAGATTACTGTATGTAAATATGACTGGAAATGTAGTCTACGTTTACAGTAAATTGCCAGTAGGCTTTTAACTCTACAGAAGTCTGTAGGTAAAAAACAAAGTCTATTGCTGTATGTTTGTAAGGCGGGATATTTGTAATTTATAATCTATTTACAGTATTTTTAAATTTCCAAAAAAATTAATGGGAGCACAGCTACATAAATACTACTGTAAATCTACAACTGTTTTACTGTAAATAAAAGAAGTAAAGAATAGTACCATACAAAAAGAAAAAATTATTGTATTTCCATCATTTCCTGATGAATACCAATGCCACATTAGCATTAGCAGTAGCAGAGATGCCATTTTTCTTACTTATTCTGGTGTCTGTGAGCATATTTATGCAGAAGAGGGCAGATAGAGCTTTCCTTTAAGTATGTGTTGTGCTATATTGTTGGGAATTGGCAGGTGACCAAATTAGGGAGAAATCGGGGAGAAAAAAGATCATCGTAATTGGACTCAAAGGTAGTCAAATAAAAAATAAGCACTAAAAAAAAAACGATTTTAGAAAAGGAAATGTTTACTTAACTCCATTTGAAGGATGAGTGCAGGTCTCAGGATTCAGATGAGTCAAACTTAAGACCAAATCAAATTATAATGAAATCAAAATCAAGTTAAAATTAATCAAGCAAAAAGGTTAGTGCTCAAGCTGTACATTTTGACAAAGATTTTTTCCTAAAGATCTTAAATGACTTTCACTAATGGAGCCAAGACAGACTGACCAATTTTTATTTGAATGATTCCTCCCTACATAGTAACACAAGTTTCATGTGGCCAAATGCGTGACCTACCGTGTGGAAAAAATAGATAAACGGCAAGAATTTTGCTTTTTCTTCCCCAATCCATGTGAACAGACAACTTCAAATATAATTGGTTGTTTTCGTAGAAATTTAGCTAATGGGACTAATGGGAGCTACAGCCTTGGAGAAAGGGGGTGAGTCAAGCAAACATGTCATGGTAAGATGGATCTGGTGTTCTTGGGTGGTATTACACATATAAAACAACTTTTTGGATGATTAGTGGGTAAATTAAAATCATTAATTTAATACTCTGGGAAAAAGGGGTTCTTTGGACGGCTAATGGGAAATCAAAACCAACGTGTACTGATATTATTGGGGGGAAAAAAGAGGTTCCTTGAGGGTTCGTTGAATATTTTGTGAGTAAATCAAAGCCATCCAGTACTAACACTGTAGAGGGGAAATGCCTTGTTCAGTCTTTTGACAGGGGTCTAATTGAAACTTTTCGGAAAGTGGAACCCTCACTTATAGGGTTTTTCATAGTAACCTCAATGGTGGAGACAAACTGAAAAACTGAAAAATATGGGTGAGGCTGTTTTTATTCCAGAAAAAGGTATAAAGGGAGTAATTGGAGTAAATGCTGTTCATTTTTGTGGTTGAAACAATACTGAGAAACTTTCCAGCGGCCATCATCTCAAAGTGATCGAGTTTCGATAAATTTGGCATTGTGCTCATGTGAATTGTTTGCAAGTTTTCCAAAGTTATTAAAGTTATACATGAACTTGGTAACAAACAAGGGTTTGTCATTCAACAATTTATGTGGCGATCCAGTCTGAGACACAATACTGTGGATGCACACTTAAAAAGGATATATAAGCAAATATGAATCCATTTCCAAAAGAAAGGTCTCAGTGTGTGGCCATGACCTCTTCACACTGCAGGCACTTTGCACAGATTACAGAGGGGCTTTTGGTCATTAGACATAAAAACTGGAGTTGAAAATTATAGGCTTCTTTCAGAGCAGCTGTGCACTGGATACCATATCATAGTGGCTCTTAGCCCACACCTTGAGAATATCCATGTCCTGAGTTCTATATCGGACTGTGGCCAATAACCTTAAACTGCTCAGTTGTTCTCCAAGTGGAAAAGTTTCTTGGCTGAATTTCAGTTGGGGTGAATTTTAATTTCATAATCTGATTATAAATTTACAAAAAATACTCAAGTTGTAAAGAGGACTAAATCATAGAACAAAATCCAAATTGGACAGCTCTTGAACAGACTGCACTTTCGTTGTGTTTTTATGGCAGCGATTTCATGGGTTCCTCCATCAAAAGGGTGAATTGTAGCAGTCAACAGCTGGCTATTAAACAGCCTGCTTCTAAACAGCACAAATGATAAATTCAGAATCTAAGAGTTGATTAAATCCAGCGGCAAGTAATATGGTCACATGTAGTCTGACCAGAGTATTCAAGTACTTGTAACCGGAGTAGAATACACACAAAATCAGGTGTCAGGTTACAGTTCCATTCTCATCAATTATCTGACAGAAATCAGATTACACTTTTGACCACAGTGAATCATAGTCTATAAATTTGAAACTGAATGTGACCATACATTACATAACACCATGACTGAGAGAAAATAAATAAAAACAAGGAAAGAAATAAAGAAAATAAGTAGCAGGTGGTTTGTTACAATAGATAATATATTTCATCCTCTGCTAACATCTAGGGTTTTACCTAGCAAGAGATAGTAAAATTCACCTGGTCCTTACCAGGTTCTAAAATTATTTATATCTAACCACAACCAACTAAACAAAAATGAAGCCAATATGCAGAAGCCGTGTGTGAAAAACTAAGTACACCCTTCCTGCTTCTACAGGAATTAAGAGGGTAAAAAGCAGCCTGGTGCTGCTAATCAAACGCAATTGAGTAATTGATCATCAGCAAGTGTGAGCACCTCTATAAAAGCAGGAGTTCTGGCAGCTTGCTGGTCTGGAGCATACAGGTGTGTTTTAACACAATGCCAAGGAGGAAAGACATTAACAATGATCTTAAACTAGCAATTGGTTCTGCCTATCAATCTGGGCAGGGTTGTAAGGCCATTTCCGAACAATTTGAAGTCCGCCATTCTACAGTAAGAAAGATTATTCACAATTGGAAAACATTCAAGATGGTTGCCAATAGTCCCACTTGGACTTCCCAGCAAATTCACCCCAAGGTCAGACCGTGCATTGCTCAGAGAAATTGCTAAAATCCCTAGAGCTACAGCTCAGACTCTACAGGCCTCAGTTAGAATGTTAAATGTTGTAGTTCATGAGAGTACAATTAGAAAAAGACTGAACAAGTAAGCCTTGTTTGGAAGGGTTGCTAGGAGAAAGCCTCTTCTCTCTGTAAAGAATATGGCAGCAAGACTTAGGTTTGCAAAGTTGCATATGAATGAACCATAATGCTTCTGTAACAATGTCCTTTGTTCAGACGAGACCAAAGTGGAATTGTTTGGCCATAATGCACAGGACCATGTTTGACGAAATCCAAACACAGCATATCATCACAAACACCTTACACCAACTGTCAAGCACGGTGGTGGAGGGATGATGATTCGGGCACCTTGCAGTCATTGTGTCCACCATTAATTCCTCTCACTGATTCTTGAAACTTTGGCAAAAACAGGTCCCACTAAGAAAAGTGTTCATTTTGTTGGAAATTAATAACAATTTCATGAATAAAAAGAATCAAGGTTATAATTTGGGGTTCCTTTGCACGTATGTCTACATCTCTTTTATAGGATTATTCTTTATTAAATTAAGTAACTTTTTATTTTCATATTTAAAATCTATTTTATCCAAATTCCCAAGAGTCAGTGCTCTGTATTCAAAAGTGTTCTAGGGTCAGATGTGAGGCCATCTCTTCCGACAGCTAAAGCTCGACTGAAATTGGATAATGCAACCAGAAAATGATCCCAAGCACACCAGCAAATCTAACAGAATGACTGAAAAAGAAGTGAATCAAGGTATTGCAATGGCTCAGTCAGAACTGACGCAATGTTGTAAAGAAGAGTGATTCCTCCACAACCATGTGAGAGACTGATAAAGTCATACAGAAAACATTTACTTCAAGTTACTTCTGCTAAAGGTGCTTGTACAAGCTATCGAATCATGGGGTGTACTTAGTTTTTCACACATGACATTTTTGTTTAATATATTATAACATGGTGGAATCTGTTGTGTGTTTTTTTTAATACTTGAGGTTAGATTAAAAAAAAATAAATTTAGAACCTGGTAAGGACCAGATGATTTTTTTTATTATGTCCTGATACATAAAACCCCAGAATTGAAAGAGGATGTACTTTCTTTTTCCTATGACTATACCATTGCCAAATGCTGTCAATTAATCATGCTTGGAAGGAATTTTCATGTCCATGTGTCTTTAATAAAACACATCTTATACTGGCATTTTGTTTTTTAGTGTTTGCCACAACGTGGAAAACCACAATATACTGTACATCACATTTTGTAACAGAAGAATGTGTAGGCGCACAATAGCAAACCCTGGATTTGCTACACCAGCTTAAAGTGTTTTAAGTTGTGCATTCTATATGTTTACTCTGTGTGCATTTCTTTTTGCATTTGTGCATTCCTGCACTCTTTTATCATACCATCTAATTGTGTTTCTTCAAATTGTTCAACACATTGTTCAGTTGACTTTTTTTATTTTTATTTTTGCTGACTTGAAAGTCTCTAAAATGTTAAAAAAAAAAAAAGAGACATGCATCATTAAAAGGGGTCATTTATATGATTTTGAAATATTCTTTAAGTTATTTAAATACAGCATAGTTAATTGCTCCACAAGGTTTCAAAAGGTGTATTACTGTAGGATGCTATAACAGACTAAGGGTGTGATCTTACTAAATCTGCTCTGGGTAAACACACATTGTTAGGAGAAAAGATGCAGCATGCACAAATCTTCTTTAGCTTGCCTCTCTGGAGGAAACCGTAAAAGGATCAGTGTGGAACCCTAGCACTGTTTCTAAGAAGAACCCATTCAGAGGCTTATTTCTTCAACCAGGGTTCAATAGAAGTTCAAATGAAATGGACAATTATGTAGATTTAAAGTACTCTTTCAAAGTCAGCGAGTAGACCCCATGTGCCCTCGATTTGCAATTTTTAGGAAATTGATTAATTTGCGAAGTGCAGATATTCCTTCAGATGCTGTCTTTCAAGTGAGTTCTTTAAGTTGAAAGTTTAACCTACATAAAACAGCACTTTAAAACAGTGTCCAAAGAACATTTTGAATGCATTTTCAGACTGTGCAGAATCAGGGGACTATTAAAAAAGAATACACTTTTATCTGAATTCACAGAACACAACATTTACCTTTACAGCATTTGGCATATGCCCTTATCCAGACCAACTTACAGAAGTGCTTTGCAGTCTCTATCTAAAAAAAACAAACAAAACCCAAAACAAAACATTTCCTTAGGCTAGAACGAATAGGCCAGGGTGAAAAATTATTATCAAGCCTACACCCTGTTTGAAAGTAACCAGTGGCTCCATATATAACCATGAGAAGTTTAGTCCACCACCTGGGTGCCAGGACAGAGGAGAGTCTTGATGTTAGTCTCCCTTGTGCCCTAAAGGATGGTGGGCCAACAGGGCCCAAGGAAATGTGATACATATTGGGGTTATAAAAGTGCTTTCAAGTCGGCAGGGGCTGAATCGTTTCTGGTTTTGTAGGTATAAATCAATATTTGAAATTTTGCGTGGACACAGGGAGACAGTGGAGGAAACACAGCTATGGTGTGATATGGGAAAACTTGGGTTGGCAGAAACCAAAATGTAGGTCATATGTTTGTATCCTCTTAGGATGTGCTACTGTTCTTAGCACTGCTTCCACATCATGAGCTTCTGTTTGTTTTGCTGTGTACCTTTTAATTTCGGTCCTGTCTCCACTCTGTTTTGTCTCTGCGTTCACCTGATTTGAGTTAGTCCTTTTCTTAGCTTGTGTATACTCTGTTGTATCCATGTATGGTGGAAAGTCGTATCATCCATTTGTACTGTTGAGAACAAGCTTTATTGTCTGTACTTCCTGGGTTTAACCCTTGCCTGTTTCTATTGGTTCTGAATATGTATTTTTTTTAAATATACTTATTTGGCTTTTAATGCAATATATACCTGCTATGGACTGTTTGATTTTCCTGAATAAACTACACATTATAGTACATACTGTCTCAATTGCTTACAGTTCAACAAAGGCTGAATATAAACACAGAATTTAGTATTTCAATACATTACCTGGCATGATAGGAAAACATATTAAAATGATTTGCATGACATTAAATGATATATCAATTGTCAGAACATTAATAATTAAAAAAAACAAAACAAGCATACATAAAGTAAAGTGTTTTCAGAATTTCCTTTGCACCATTAGCTTGTCATTTTAATTTGAGAGAGAGAGAGAGAGAGAGAGAGAGAGAGTCCAGTCTTGTGCAATATTACCTGTGCTTATTACACATTATCCACGGACCTAGTTGAATAACCCAGACGTCATCTGTTTATAACTTCTAGACGTGTTGAATATAGATGATGACCAAAGTATAGGGTGCCAAAGGTGTGGTGACACTGACTCATGGGCTGAAGGTGGAGAGAAACTGTTTACGTAGCAGAAAGAGTGTGAACAATCCCACCAGCACCTGAAACCTCTTTGCCGAGCTGCATATTTAAACAGCTGTGCTGTGGCATTAGACACTGCAGCACCAGTGGAACAGTCTGTCATAATTCTGTGTGGCAAAGACCAAAAACAGCTTGTTTAAGAATTCCTTCTCATGACAGCTAACAGCATAGTCTCAGGACACAATCAAGTCCTTCTGACAAACGAGAGAGGATGTTATTGACATAGAGATAGAGACTGCACATTAAAGGCTTAATGCTGTATTTAGTGGAGCATTGTTCTGCTTATGGTAGAGGGAAATTGATCCACAGAGTGAAATGCATGATCCATTTACACGGTGGAAAATTCAGATGAAAACATTGGCGTCTTTTTTGTCAAGTTTTTCCCGTTTTTTTTTTGTGAGTTTTGTGAAGATACGACCAATAAAATGTCCTGAGGTTCACGCTGCTGTACTGCCAGAGCTTTCATCTGGTTGTGATTAACGAAAGTACTCTATGGTTTATTTTGTGTGTGTGTGTATATATATATATATATATGTCTATCTGTGTGTGTGTGTGTGTGTGTGTGTGTGTGTGTGTGTGTGTGTGTGTGTGTGTGTGAAATGGAATAAGACTCTAGAGACTCTATTTTAGAGAAGCACAATCTGGAAAAATACAAAAACCTAACTGATATTAATGGATATAAAAAAAAAATGGTGAATACTTTATGAAGGGTTCAAGAACTTGTAGTTTCTTTCTGCAACAGAATTTTTCTGTTTTACAGAGTGTTCCAGGGAGACCTTTGGTAGATAAGAACTATTAACTGTCCAAAGTATTCTTGAGGAACTCTTTTGGTAACAATGTAGAAAAAGATTATTTGGTTTATGCATTTAGGGGACTCCTTAAAGAATATTTTGAAGTCCTAAAGATAAATCCTTTTGAGGAAGCTACAGTAAGAACCATTAACTATCCAAAAACCTATGAGGAAACCTCTTTTTTTTTTTCGCTTCTAATGGTATATATAAAAAAAGCTCTTCCTTTGTCACCGAGGTGAGTAAGAGTGAAGTACTTTACAGAAAAGGGTTCCTAAAGTTGAAATTTCTTTAGGAAGATAAGAACACTTAACTTTCCAAAGAACCACTGAGGAACGCTTTTTCTCAGTGTGTAGTAAAACAGGTTTGTCCATCTAGGGGTACTTTTAAAGGTCCTATCTAGAATACTACAACAGGGTGTAGGTACAGTGTTCTTTACAGAAAAGGTTCCGATAGGTAAAGCCTCGTAAACAGGCTAGGAATCCTATTCAAAGATCCATGCAAAAAAAAAAAAAAAAAAGTAATATACTCAAGAGGGACCTTTATTTTAGGTATGTAGTAAAAAGTTGCTTTGGTCCTATAGGGAACCCTTACATGTTCTATGTAGAGGATTTTTAAGGTTCTTTTAGAAAAATATTAATCTGTCCCTTGGGGGAACCCTCAAAGGCTCTATGTAGAATCATCAACAGTGTGTTTCTTATTTTTTTTTATTTATTAATTTTTTTTTTTTTTTCAGAAGAAGTTGCTTTAGGTATAAGCTTTAGGAAGAACTCACGAGGGACATTATTTGAGCACAGGAAAAAGGTTTTTCATTTGTCCACCGGGGAACCCTTAAAGGTTCTGTGTAGAACCCTAGAGAAGGATATTTCCCCCAAAAAAGTTCTTAAAAGATCTACCTTCAGAAGATAAGAACCACTAATTATATTGAGAATCAACGAGAAACATTTTTTTAAGAGTGTAGAAAAAACATTACTTACTATGTTCCTAATGCAGCCCTTAAATGTTCTATGTAGAACCTTGTAACAGAAAGTGTCCTTTGTTCCTAAAGGTAGAACGCCTTATAGAAGTTATAGAACAATCCTTAACTATGCAGAGAACCCACAAGGAACCTTTTCCCCCTAAGAGCCAGTAAAAAATGTTCTAGATTTGTCCCTACCGTGTCCTTTTCATAAAAGGTTCCTAATGTAACCACTTTGGGAAGAATTTATTATTAATAATGTAATTATCCAAAGAGGATGATAAAGAAATGAGGGTCCTTTCTTTTTTCTTAAGAGAAGCAAGGTTCTATCAAGCACTTTTTGTGTCTTTAGGAAGGCAACAATCTAACTATCCTAACTATCCAAAGATAATTTAAGGGTACTTTTTTGTAGAAAAAAAGTTCCAACTAGCACCTACTTCAAAAGCATAGACCAGAAGCAGAACCCCTTTAGAAATCCAACAACCATTAATTAATTACTCCAATGAGTTTCTACATTACAAATGGTTACAAAAATACAGAACTTCAATGATAAGTAAATGCTTAAGTACCATTTATTTTTTCTCCATATGGATTTGTTTTTCTCTGAAGTCTTCAAAATGCACTGTCCAGTTAACATGGTATTGGCTCTGTTCTTTGTTTCCGATTAGAAGTCATCCAAAACACATAGAACAGCAATCCAAGAAGAACTCGATGCATCTCTGAGGGAAAAAAAACCAAAACACAATGTTACATTATTTTCACACGCAAAACCCAGTATATTATCAGTGTGTGTTTATCAGGAAAGTTCAGGCTTTGTGCTGGCATTTAAACTTGCAGCTTTCAAACAGATTCACACACTTACACTTCGCCATGAAAGCCTAGGCACGATATGTGACCTTAACAAACTAGTTTGGTGGAATTTACATTACACCAAATTGTGTCTTCTGTTTTCATTCAGCATGTTTTCAGGGTCTGCTGGTGATTTGCTCTTAAATGTTTCGTCATCACATGCTAATCGATCATATGAAGAATTTTGCCCTTAGCAAGAACAACCAACAGCTACAGTAGTTCTTGTCATGGTCAAATATCATCATCAATCAACCAACATTTTCTAAATTTTATCTAGGATTGTAAAGGTTTCTTAAAGCAACATAAACTAGCCATTTTAGTGAACTATCAAGCTAAACCTTGCATGCCAACTTCATTGATATGATGATTAGTATTGTATTGTATTGGAGTAACATTTGACCAGTGGTATCTGTACTTTCACTTAAGTAATGAATGTGAGTATTTTTGTCCACCTCTGTATACGGCAATATGAAGCTGTACTGCAGCAGTGTGTGCCCTCAGGTTTGGTCAGAATTTCAAGCTTTGTAGGAGTCCTAACTATGCACTTTCTTTGGTGAGATGGAGTGAAATTCAGACACTTTGGTGTGGTCCTGGAATTAAGTGGTTAACAATAATTAACATTAACTCACAGCATAAAACATCTACTTAAAGTTTTGGTTTTTATTATTAGTAGCAGTATTATTTCCAGTAAAAAAAAGAGACCACAATCCCTCTTGATATTTATTGCCCCATACTGCTAAGGCATTACCACAGAGGTTAGTACCTTTCCACGCCGTGTTAAAGACAAATTTCATTAAGCCCTTCTTTCTGTGGCCATTCTGGAAGATGCACCTGAAAACAGGATGGCAAACATTGTTATTTCCATGGCACGACAGGGTAAAAATGCACGCCTGAAATGAATTCCACCTGGAAAGTAAAAGAAGGAAAATAACTGGCTACAGCGTCATTGTTAATGTCTGGCGCCGTTTATTCTGGCAGCCATTGTATTTCCAGGAGAGGGAAAATTCTATAACAGCCTCCACTCTTTTATTTTAGCTTTCTTTTCTCTGAGCTGAACAGTAAAAATTCACCTGTAACACATCAGTTCGCATATGACATGGCAGATGGATTGCAACCATCATATTACTCTTATAAGATTTTGTATACAGGACACAGTGGAGGTGAGCTCATAATAGTTTACTACTCAATCAAGTCAACTAACCAAGTGCAATAATGCACTGAAATAATCCATTAAATCAGTTTCATTGACAGAATACTTAAGTCTTTATGATGGGAAGTAGTAGCTCAGTGGTTAAGACACTGGACTACTGATCGGAAGATTGTGAGTTCAAGTCTCAGCCTCACCATGTCTGCCACTGCTGGGCCCTTGAGCAAAGCCCTAACCTACAACTGCTCAATTGTATAAAATGTGAGATATATATATAAGTTGGATAAGGTTGTCTGCCAAATGACTTAAATGTATTGTAAAATTGATATTAGGGGTGAGTCCCACATGATGAAGTTTTGGAACTTTACAAATTCAAGGGTAACTATGCAGGACATCAGCAGGAATGTATGAGTAGTTCTTCAATAACAATTATTCCTATTAACTACTAAGATCTACTAGTAAATTACTCAGTTAGTATATTAAGAATTCAGTATTAATGATGGAGTAATTAACACTGAATTCTTAATATAGTATTAATGATGGAGTAATTAATTGAGTATTATGCAGTAATTACTGAGTCTAATATTTCTCCTGCAGCACTGCTAGATAACTATAGCACTTTTATAATTACTACCGATCAATTACTGATCACTTACTAACTTCTGAATCAAAGTTATTTAAACAGTCAAGGTCTAAAGAGAGAAACCGACGACGACAACAACCTGCAAAAGTACGATACTGTTCCACTTCATCATTAACCATGACTGAAGTGTTACTGTGTATTTATGTAGAAGTTAATGATGCAGAATTATATTGTAAAGTGAAGCACAGTTTTTCAGGAGTTAATAGAGGGGGCAGCTGTGGCCTAGAGGTTAGAGAAGTGAGTCGCTGGTTGGTTTGCCCAGCAGGAAAATTGTGTGTCCACACACAGCAATGTCCCTCTACATCCACAGCTGAAGTGCCCTTGAGCAAAGCCACTTAACCCCAACTGCTCCCCGGGTGCTGCAGCACTGCAGCCCACTATTCCAGGTAAGCGTGATCACTTCACTTTGTTTGTGTGTGTGTGTGGTGTTCACTGCTTGGATGGGTTAAATGCAGAGCTTAAAGTCGTCTCAGGGATTAATACAGTATCCAAAATGAAAAAAAAAAAAAAAAAATCAAAGATGTGGAACAGTATTGTGTGTTGTCGTCGTCTCTCTTTAGACCTTAACTGGCTAAAAAACAACAACACACTGACCGTGTGCTCCTCTTTGGAGACCTACAATAACTCAAATGACCATTTATTAAAGTTATTAACATTTTAGTAAAGAAACAGATTAAGATATTTTAAGGTAGTAGATCTTCAGGGGAAGGTAAGGCTTTCCTATCGGGAATGAATGTCAGTGTGATCAGTAGTTTATCGGTAATTATCATAAAAGTGCCAATAATTAACTAGTTGTTCTGCGGGAGAAATGTAAGACGCAGTGATTACTGTTTAAGACCCAATTAAATACTGCAATTTTAATAGTGAACACATTTTAATATATTTACATAGCACTTAACTAGTAGATCTTTGTAGTTAAGTGTTAATGAAGCACAATGCAGTTGCGTTCTTCCTGCGTAGATCTTGCACAGTTACCCATGAGTTGTTGAACATTGTAAAGTGTTAATTAGAAAACAAAGGTATGCCATTATGGATTCACTACTGTAGAAGAGCACACAATATAATGCTGAGCTATTCAGTTGACTAAAGGATATATAAGATAGTATCTTATGTAAATCACGAGCATGGACCAAGTAAAAAATTACAACATGCAGCTATGTATATCAACACCTTAGATCCAATTTCATTACACAATTGCTTATCTGTTATGCAACATTTGTTAGTATTTACATTACAGTGCTTACAATTGAAGTTTTATGCAAGCAGCTGTTTACTTAACATTTATAGAAGGAGTCTCCAGGTTCAGTGATTTATAACAGTTTTCTGAATTGGGAAAGTCTTCCGGATAGAGGATGTTACATTTTGTGCTTCAATTATGACATTTTTTTGTCTTATTAATTTAAAAGTAAGGCTGGTGAGGGATCAAATGTTATAGCTGTTATAATGTACTTTAACTGATCGGGAACTAATTTATTCCATGGACAGCATTAAAAACAGCATTTCTGTAATAGTGCTGGTTCACTCTTACTTAATAGACTGTTACTTCACCCATTTAATTAATAAGTAATAATTACACCCTTAATGTCAAAAAAAACAATTAGCATGGCCTTAAACTTGGACTTTGTCAAGCTTTTGTAATCTTTTCCAGTGCATAGACATCAGTTTTGTCTCAGGATCGATCTGGACTGCTCAGTCTTGTTATATAATAACTGCACAATGTATCGTGGCATGAATTTTACAATCTAGGAAACTGAGTAAGCTACTCATAACTGAACAACATGTAGAAGGTGTAAAAGCTGTATTCAACAGATCCACTTATAATTAAATATTCTCAAAGTGTTAAATACATTTTCTCAAAGTGTAGTGAAATGGGAAGGCCACATACAGATGCCCTTTAAATGTCATGTAACTGTTCCGAATTTTAAATGATTTTATGATTTTTGTGAACCTGCCCCTGATATTTATTTTGCTTGGCCAGAGGAAGCACCATGTCCAGTCTAGGTAGTGCAGGTCGGAGCACACTGAGACACTTCTTTAGACCTGTTTTGTGACTTTAAGAGTGAGAGAAAGTACCAGCCATGAACTCACAACCGGCTGAAACAGTATGAACAGTTGTTTTCCCAGCCAAGGAATTGCTTAATAATTACCTGCCTATATATACTGTATATCCCATACTGTAATGAAACTATTTGTAAAATGGTTTGTGACTGACACTTTACAAAAGGTTATATAAATCACCAAAAAAAAATCCTTTTGAAGACCGTAAATGAGTAATAGAAATATAATTAGATAACAGATAAATCCATTAAGCACCTAACAAGGGGAAACTTTATTAAATGTCTAAGAGACGTGTGTACTTATCAAGGCAAAGGACCTAAGAAGCTACTGAAACCCCAATAGGGTTAGATCG
>JAOVYU010000040.1:8505911-8518276 GCA_025674565.1 Synodontis membranacea | reverse complement strand
TGTGTGTGTGTGTGTGTGTGTGTTTAATATATCTTCATCACTGAAATATAGCAAACATGCAAAAGTTAATATAACAATGAAATACTTAAAGTATTTCTCATTGGGTCAGCTGAATGTTGTATTTCATGGTCTTCCAAACACATCAGTGCCAACAGTGGAGTTGCAGTGTGCCCTCTGGTGGACAATCTATGCAATGACAACACTCATAACATGGTTCAAGGTTCAGTCTCCTTCGTCTCACTGTTTCTTTTTAAATTGTAATTTTTTTTTGGCCATTATAAACATCGTTACTGGTTTAACAGCGATTAGCTCATAACAGCCCATAATTTCAACACGGTGATTTATCAGGCAGGCTCTAAAAATGTGATGGAGAGAAACTGCAAAAACATCCTTCATCCTTAGACTGTCTCAGTTTGGAAGGAACAGCTTTGAAAGAACAGCTTTACCTCGGACTGTTGAGCCGACGCTATAGACTTGGACCATTTGAAGACCATCTGCCTTACAAATCCTGCAAATATTGTTACTATAGAAACATCATTGAAGAAGCAAATTTATATAAAGATGTGGTTTGAATTCCAGCCAGCACTACAAAGCGCATAAACAAATTCTGACCAGTCGAGAATTCAGCAGTACTGTAAAGGATAACATATCGTCATCTTGCACACCTCTAATGTCAGATGTGTGTGAATCGTTTGCTTGATTTGTTCACATTTTAGCAAGCAGTGAGTGCAGTGAACTTGTGTGCTGCTTATATAACCAAGCTCCCTGCGTTGATCTGGCAAAATCTCAGAGGTTCTCTTGTGCACTGACGCAGCATGTAGGCATTCTTTCAGCGTTATAGCACAGTGAGCGCACGATGAGTGCCTGACTGACATTCAGTTGATCATAAAGATGGATCGTGAATGGTGGTGCAGCTTCGGAAACGACTCTTGGTGCCGTCGCCAGGAAAACAATTCACTTGTGTACTCCCACACCCACACACAGATTTTAAGATTGATCTTCTGTAATTCATTTCTGCAGCATGCACAAATCCGTACTCTAATCTTTCAAATCCAATTCAGGTTACTTAGGACTGGTTACTTTTGGCTGAAAACAATACAAAGCAGGAGAGGTATTAGATATTGCACAACGTCTCAAATCCCACACACACATACTCCCCACAGGTTTTTTTTTTAAGGGTTATAACTCATATACAGAACTACAATTTGCATCCTACAGAAAGGATAGACAACCGTCCCCATGCCCAAATATCCTCCCAAGAAACACACACCAATGATCCTAGTTGTCACTGCTTTATAGCACTCATATATGGAGATCATGTATCATACAGGTGTCTTACTTATGTGCAAGACAATAATATTTCTCATCATTACAAGTAGATAGATAGATTTAGCTAGATACATTTAAACAGCTTTATAAAATAACACCAGTGTGGCTAGTACTGACACTGGATTAGTTACCAATTTGTTGAATAGCTAGCAGATTGGGGATTTAGCTACTATTACTCTAAAATAAGGACTTAATATAAAGTATTAAACATAGCTAGGTGGCTGTTACACTAAAGGGTTGTCACTGGAGTGCATACGGTTTAGTAAAATACTAAACTGCAACAGCTTCTAATGTCTCTACCTCATCTACGACAGAGAGTGACAAAAAGTGTCCAGATAAAGTTTCCTGTATCTAATAATGTATACTGGTTCGATCTGGTATCCTGCTTCAGTGTCAGAGGAAGTCACATTACATCTGTCACTCCTACCTTTAGTGTGTATCCTGCATCTGAAAGCTGAACTCGCTGAAGATGAGGACGTGTTGGTCTTTGCTGGGCCTTTCACTCCTCTACATCTCCGCTGAGTGTCTGCTTCCGCCCTCCAACGACGACCTTAAACGTGAGTATAACAACAGATGTCCTCTGAGTGCAGCTAAAATAGCGATGTGCGTCAGCTGGAGTCTGATGATAGCTGTGCGTCTACAGGGATCTCTCAGCTCGGAGAAAAGTATGTGGATAAGGAGATCGAAAATGCCATCAATGGCGTAAAGGAGATGAAGACAGTGATGGAGCAGTCAGAGGAGGATCACAAGAATTTCCTGTCATCGTTGGAGGAAACCAAGAAGCAGAAAGAGGTTAGAGAAGAGTTATTTTCAGACTGTGTTTTGGTTTTTTTTGCCCCCTAAGTGGTGATGGTAACAGTTTGGAAGTGTATTAGACCTCCAGCTTTCCTGTGTGCCTTAGGATGCGCTGAAGGTCGCACAAGATTTGAAGGAGAAGCTAAACGAGGAGGAGTCTGTGTGTAACGAAACCACACGAGCCCTGTGGGAGGAGTGTAAGCCATGCCTGAAGAACACGTGTGTAAAATATTACTCTCGCACCTGCAGCAGCGGCTCCGGCCTGGTGGGTCGACAGGTGAGATGCCGCATTCAGTCATGCCGCATTCAGGAGCTTGTCCATATCAGATTGTGAAACTAGCATATTCAGGTTCATGAAATACAGCAGCTATTTGTTTTTTTTCACATTAGAGTGTAACTTTATCATTTAAAGCCAAACACAATGTAACTAAACAATTATTTTTTCAGTTAGAAATGACTACAATTAGTGTGGTGCATACGTTTGTGGCCTTTATGAACAAAATTTATTCTTGACTTTGTAAAATAATACATTGAGTTTGTCATCAAACTTATTGGCATTAGATTCTATGACTTTCTGCCAATTATCTGCCAAAGAATGAATACAGTCACAAAGGATTCAGGTTTTGATTAAATTAATTCATCAGTGCGATTTCGTATATCCTCGTCTTTTTCTCTGAAACGCTGGCCAGAGAGTGTATGTTGCAGTGACCTAAACGATGGTGCTTACTCCGGTGAGTAGAATGGATGCAGTAAACTTCCCATTGAAATCGTCTCTTTCGCCACTTTTGCAACATGTGGCCTTGTGCTGTCATGGAGGAGGATGATTTTCTTTTGTGAATGGCCGCTGGATAACTTCATTCATCCAGCATTCATGTTCATTACAATTTTTCACATAATTTGATCAGTTGATCACTGTAACAGCTCGTTTTAAAGGTGTAATTCACCTGAAATGCAGGTGTTGAGCTGTTGAGTGATATTTCTCTCTGAACGTGCATGTGGAACCACCTACCAACTTTCAGAATCTGTCCCATTGCTTTCAGACACTTAAGAACAGTAGAATGATCCACACTCAAACATTTTGCCAGCTCTCGAGTCCATTGTGTCGCATCTCCCTCCAAAGGTTTCTGCAGCTCCTCCTTGCTCGATTTCACCTTTTTTGAAACATTGAACCAGTTCTTGACTGCAGAAATGTTTGTCTCTTGCCTCTGTTGAGCTTTTTCCACTATTGACTAAGAATAGAAGGTGATTGTAAAATCTAATCTTGCTGGGCTCCATGCTTGATTGATAAACTACTTGAAACACCTGCTTTTACAAGGAGATTTGATAAATAATTAAAGATATTTAGTAGACCACAAACTTATGCAACACGTTGATACAACACGGGAAAAAGATTTTTAAAGGGTTAGGGTTAGGGTTTTTAAGTAGGAAAACTGCTATTGGTATCTCCATATTTTTGCACTTCTGCATTCAGTACAAGTCTTGCATTTTGTAATCACTTATTTAATATAAAACTTTTACACATTTATGTGCTGTATAATTCATGTACGTTAAGTAATATATTAAGTAACAGAAACCAGGAGTCAAACCTTATAATTAAAAAAAAAACAGTATTTAAAGCATGTTTAGTACAAGAAGTATCTAATTGATAAATAATGGACCATATTTATGTACTACTAATAATTTTATTACGCCAGTCCTAATCCTTAGAACTTTATCCAAATTGGAAATATCAGTTTTTTAAAGTTATGAAACATTTATTTTAAAGACCCAAATTCCAATGATTACATTTTTATTAATTGAACATATACTTTTTTAAAAAAATCCATTTATAGTTATATTTATCATTGTGGAACCTTCATTAGACAAGTTATTTCTTATCACTTTAGGTTATAGCAGCTATAAACCCTTTCCCTCAGCAGCCTATTTTTCAAAACAACAAAAGCACAGCTTGTCACATTGCTGAGAAACCAGAACGTGACAAACTTACTTAAGTGCTGATACTGGAGGACTCCTTCCATAAATTCATAAAAGTTATAGTAATAAAAAATAAATGACTAATATCTACTTAAAAAAAAAAAAAATTAAATTCCTTTATTATTAGGCTTAGACTGTCAGTGTGTAAGATATTACTATAAAAATGTATTAATATAAAATTGTGATTTGTCTTCCAAACTGTCAGAGATGTTGTTATAGAAATCAACACCTTCTGACCAGAATCAAGGCTTCACAGCACTGTGGTACAAGACACTTGCCAGTTGCCTACCTATTCTCTAAACCTGAATACAGTGGAACTCAAACCATACTTTTGTGTGCTGCTTCCTTCTCAGCTGGAGGAGTTCCTGAACCGGTCTACACCTTTCTCCATCTGGATTAACGGTCAGAACATGGAGACCCTGGAGAAAGAGGACTACCAGCAGAGGCAGCACTTCCAGGATCTGGAGAAGCGCTACACCGACGTGGCTGATGGTGTGGACAGCATCTTCTTTGACAGCATGCGAGTATTTGACCACATGCGCTCCCTGCACCAGCCCGGATGGTTCCGCAGACCCTTTCGCATCTACAGGTCACTCTTCCAGTTCCCTGATTTCCACAGCCTGTTCCAGCCCATGATGCAGATGACTCCAGATGTCTTTGAATCGTTCAAGCCATACATGGATGGCGATTTGAACTTTCCCTCTGAAGGTGAACAAGCTACAGTATTATCGTGTGTGCAAAATTAAGTGTAGAACTGCAACGCTGTACCATATTCATTATTCTGTCACTAAGTCGACAACAGTTGACTAAGGGTGTGTCCCAAACCAAATTCAGTATACAGGCTATGCATGATGTTGCACTGCATTATGGGTATTGTGTACATATAAGGTTATATATGTGCACTGTGTTCTCTCCATATAGTGCACTATGCATTGAAGAGGGTCTTGTTTTGGACATTATTTATAATTTCCTTTCTTTGCATCCACAGATGGCAGCGTGAACGAAGATGTCATCATAACTAAGCCATTTGGGAATGATAAAATGACCTGCAGGGAGATTCGCCGCAACTCCGCCGGATGCATCAAGCTCCGAGAGGAATGTGAGAAGTGCAAGGAGATCCAGCACATTGGTGAGCTCAGTGTTAATAACACATTATATTCAGGACAAAAAAAAAATAAAAATCCTCATACTAGATCTCGCAAAGGTTTATAATAAAATATTATAGCGCTTTATTCTTACTAAATATAACACTTAAAGCTAAAGTTTAATAAATTAAGTCAAAGGAATTCAAAACTATTCAAACTTTAGGTCAGGTGTTTTTAATTGATGCCCTGGAAGCCCCGCCCGCTTTCCCATCTCACATAGTAATTTTCATTTTCTTGCTCAAAAGATGCACCACCTTTGCTTTCTGTTAGGATATATGGAGAAAGTTTTGAGTTCATTAATTTGAAATAAAATATACTGTAGCAACATTGATACGACTTACCGTAGCTTACTATTAACCCAACGTGGAAGTAATCATGAAATAGCCATTTGAAAAATCCCACAATTTATTTGAAATCGTGTTTGAACCTAAAAGCAATATTCAGCTTATTTTCTTGAACTGTGACCTTTATTTTGGCTGGATTATAAATGAATGACCCATCAGGGATAAATGTTTTCCAATTAATCACGCAAGTAAGAACTCCTTTTATTACATTTAAGGTAACAAAATTAGACCTTATGGATTAAATTAAACACGATTATTAATTATTTATAAAATATGATTAATATGATTAGATATTATTATTAAATATTAATACTTTCAGTGTTCATAACAGAGTTTCTGTTCTGGAATGATTTGTTGTTTTAAAAAAATAATTAAATTTGTATATCGATTAAGAAAAAATGCAAAAACATTTCGGTTTGTTACTTTTAAATGCATCTTCAAATTCATATAATATTTATTTTTCCCTAGTATCCCTAATAAAACATCTAACTGGCATATAGGCATAAAGTGATTAATAATAATATATATAAAAAAAGCAACTTGTTCCACTCGATGACAAGTAGCAAGATGGCACTATTGCTCCATTTTAAATCAAGTAGCTTATAATGGCTTAAGTGAGGAAAAAAAATGACATATGATGCTGTTATAAGAAATTAATCAAGGCTAGCCCTATGCAAAAATTATTACCATCACCAAGTTGATTATTTTCCAGTAACAGCACATCCCATATATAGTAATATTACTATAAAAAAGACTTTAAGAGCACCACATCATACTTTTTAACTGTTAATAGTTATATTTAACATTGTGGAACATCTGTGGGGGGAAAAAGGGGTCCTGTTATCACTTACATCATAACGACTAAAATAGTTTTTCTATTTAATCTCTAGCCTCTCGTTTACCTCTCCTGAAGTTAAGGGGAAAAAAATACAAGTTTTTCATGTTTATGTGAAGAGTTTGCACAAGACCTTGTGCATTAATATTAATTGCTATTAATAATAAATTACTATTGGAATTTACTACTATTGGAACTACAGGAATTACTATTAATAATAAACAGTACAGTAATATAATAGATTACTGGCACATTAATATAAATCCTGCTGTTACAGAAAATGAACAAACACCTGATCAGTCAAAACTGGGAACTCAACAGTGCTGCCATAAAGCTGCTTTATCAGCTATACAATAGAGCATCGATAAATGCTATAACTTGAGGCTTGTAAATGAGGCTTTCTACTGAGATTAAAAAAAGTAACATGCAACTTTTAGAGGTGTTAGGAACTCTGAGGAAACATTTCAGTCACACGCCAACAAATAAAAGTCTTAATGAAATATCTGCGACGTGCTTTGGTCAAAATACCATAATAATAAAGCACCACAGAATTCCTTTTTTTTTTTTTAACCCTTTCAAAACAGCCCTGTTCAGAACAGCCCTTTTAATTACCTGTTCCTCTAATTGCTAAGTCACTGCTCACTCCAACCCATTCCTCTGCTGGCCAATCAGGTCACACTTTCCTCATGAACATTCATGGCTTTCTCCTGCTTCCTCAAGCTGTGAGTGGAGAAACTCAGAAGGGCAGGGGCTATAATTCTAATGAGCTCTTCTTGTGACTTTGAAAGAAAAGCCAAATCTAAATAGCTTTTTCAGAAGCACGTTTTCTGAAAAGGCAGCCCAAAATAGAGTTTGTACGTTTTCAGGCACTCCAGAAACCTAAATATAAATGTATAAGCACTAAATAAAAAAAAATTAAAAAAAGCATTTTTCATTTTCCCCTTTAAAACATGCTTTTAAGTAAAATTTTCCATTTGGAAAGTGCAATTCTGTATCATCTTCCTTAGATGAGGCAGCAGAAACAGCTGTTTATGCAATCATTTTGCATAAACAGCCAAATAAACATGCACTGTGCAACTGTCACTGTACTACTTCCTGCTTACTACACCACCATGCAAGTTTGATGGTAAGCTTGGCTTGCCTAGGTTTGTTTGTGGTTATTGGTATAACTGCTGATAAAGCATAAAACAGACTTAACATGGTCTCGTCTTACACTCTTGTTCCCTATCTGCACTTCCGTGCGCTGGTTCTTAATCAGTCTGACAGGAAACCAACTCTTGTTTATCTAGCTAAGCTGGTCAGCAGCAAACAGTTGATTATTTCCAAAGTAAGAGTGCAAAGTGGCACTGAGAAAGCCATACAGCTTGTATTGGGCCGTTTTGCATGAAAGTAAAATGTCCCTTGCTTGTCAGAGAATGTAGCATTTTTGCCACAGTGAGTGATGAAACTTACCAGTTGCTTGTCTAGTACCAAGTATGGCTCTCTTGTGCAGATTGTTCTGGAAAGAAGCCTCTGGAAGGTCCGCTGAAGCAAGATCTGGAACAGGCTCTGGCTTTGGCTGAGAGATTCACAAAGGAGTACAACAATCTCCTGAGGCACTTTGAGGAACAGATGTTCAACACCTCGAAGCTGCTGGACACACTGAAGAATCATTTCAGCTGGGTGTCATCACTAGCCAACCACACTACCAGTGACGACGGCATCTTTAAAATCCAAACAGTGAGTCATGGCGTCAATGCCGTCTTACTCGCACGCATTCATGTTCACCTGTATTATACGCAATGTCATATTCTTCTTGCATAAAGATCATTTGTAAGGACACGGAGGACCCTGAGAAGTCAGGTGACACCAAGGTATCTGTCAAACTGTTTGACGAGCCAGAAATGAGCTTCACCGTGCCGGGAGAAATCCCCTGGACCGACCCCAAGTTCTCAGAGGTGGTGGCGCAGGAGGCTCTGGATCACTACAGACAGAACACTGTGTGGGTATTATTTAAGAAATGGTCCTGGAATGGTTCTTCCCTCCAAGCTTTATAAGCTGTAATCATTTTAATCATTGCACTTCTTACAAAATCTGTCTTTTTTTTTTTTTTTTTTTTAAATTACAGAGTTGCAAAGTAAGGAGACGTCAACATGTAGAAGAATCAACCCACCAAAACATCATCATGGAAATACAGTTAAAAGCTCTTTCTGCATTTATCCCACAAAATACCAATAGCTGTTGTACTACTTAGCTTGATGTTTTCTATCTAGCATAATTCCTGCTGTATGATCCGGACCTAGGCATCAAAAGATCCTCAGGCATATGTTGAAATAAAAGTGTTTCCAATTTCCAAGTAATAACCAACTGTACATTGTGAAATGGATAATAAAATGTATAAATAAACCCAACTACCTTATGTTTCCCTTTGTACAGAAGGTAATAAATGAGGAATAAACAAATATGTCAAATATGCCAAAACAAATATGAGAAATATGTCTAATTTTCAAATACGGGAGACTCAGCGAGGTCAGCAGTGAGAGCTCTGTGCCAGAAGGCTTTCAGTCCAAATCTCAGTATTGGTAAAGAACCACTGAAGTATTTCACACAGAGCTAAAATATTCCTGTGTAGTAATAGCCATTCCAAAATTGAGATTTGTTTTGGCAGAGTCAGAGAAAAGTGTGCCATATTCTTTTTAAGGAATTAATTTTAAGAAACCTGTAGGGTTATTTCAAACACATCGCATATAAAACAGATATTCCGGGCAGTGATAAAACTAGAGATGTCAAACATACAGTCAGTGGACTTGGACCAGAGCTGGGTTTAATCCATCCCACCAAATGAATCTTGTGGACTGAAGTTGAATTAAAAATATTGAGGGAAAAAAAAAATGATGACATGTTATCACTGTCAGAGCAATCAATTCAGCTACTGACAAAATATGCTGATATTTCATTACCAAAGAACTAATTAATGGGTTTTATTGCAATGAGGGTAATTTTTTTTTACATTTGTAAATAAATTTGCAAACAATATTATTACAGTATTATAGGCAGGTTCTGTATATTTCACCATGACATCAGACCCTCCTGGGGGGGAAGGACAAAGTTATTATTATTAATTTTATTATTATTAATAATTTTTTTTAAAGAACCCTTTTTCTGTTGTTTGCCGAAATGTTCAGCAACCTTGTTAATTAACTACACACTTGAGGTTCTGCATTTGCCTTATATCTCATGCTCTCTCTACATTTTAAAATTGACGCCCCAATCCTAGTCATGCGCAAACGCCGCGACATTCTGCACACTGCATCTAGCTTAACCTAAATCCAACGCACTGCTAAATAAAGGCGCGACAAATCTTGAACGTATGTGCAATTCACGACAAAGGGAAAGTTATTAAAATATTGTGCCATTTTTATTTTGTGTAAAAATCACACAGCTGCTAGTTCATTCTGCAGAGATACATCCATGCAGTTAAACATCTATGATCCCACAGCCATAATATAAGCAATTAAATAGAATATTTGCTATTAGTCAGCAATTAATGCAAATTTACATATGAGATCAAAAGGTGTGTATCATACAATATACAACAAACCCCTTATACAGTACATCGACCTGAACAGCAGGGAAAAAAAAGGCTCACCTTTGATTCAACATGGAGGGGAAGATTAGTGTAAAAAACCTGAATGAAAGGAGTAAGGCTTCAGGGAAAGGGAAGAGGGAAAAAACTGAAAAAACAAACAAACAAACAAACTAACCACACACCTAAGACATTAAGTCTGAGTAAGAATGTAAAACTCTAGTACTAGTTAAGATAATAGACGCACAAATCAAGTGGTTCGATTTTAAGAGCGGTTTTAGTTCAAATAAGGACAGAAACGACATGCAAAAAGTGTGGGACAGGGTAAAATACGGACAAACGAAGGAAAGCCATGGGGAAGAAAGTGCAGTTTCAGGTCTCATTTGTTTTTTGTTTTTTTTAAACTGATAGAACAGGAAAACATCATTCTGAAGCATGACTCACTCAGGTTCTGTGCCATACTGGAAATGCTCTCATGAGTGCGGGAGTCATGAAAGAAAAGATCTGTTATACAGGGTCAATGACTGTACAAGGTAGAAAAACATTGTTATACCACAGATGTTAAAAGAAGAAAACCGAGCGGTCTTTGACGCATTATGCCAGTGTTTTTCAGCTACACTCCTGATGACACTTTGCCCTGTGCTAACACACCTCATCATCATCATCATCAAGCAATGTTCAGGTGTGATGGATGTGCAGAGCAGTGAACTGCAGGACCGGAGCTGAGAAACTCTGTATTATGCCATATTTTTGTAACCATCACTCACACGCACACAAACACACACACATGTGCGCACACAAACACGTATATTGGTGTTGGCCAATGGCATGTTAGGGAGCTTACAAGAAACAAGAACGAGTGCCTAGCAGTCATTCGTGAACGTACTTCTGAAACAGAGCATGATCTCCCCCCAGAAAAATCAGTCCTCTCCTGCACTCACATGATTATCAGGCCAGAACCGCTACAGAATCGCCACCTTCCCATTGTCCTCAGTGTGATGCAAGAATATACTCGCCATAATAGCAGTGCTAACCGTGTGCTGCACAAGCAGAGGACTGACACTCATATTTAACTCACACTCTGTTTCGTCAAAGTGCCAAAATGTTATACATTCCTACCCCTGGCTGTGAGGACAGCCTCTGTATCAGAGCAGGATGGGCTGTGTAAGAGCATTATGGAGGAAGCAGCAGTCTTTCCTCACGTAGCCAGATGAGAAACAGGAAGAAGGTTGACATGAGCGTCCCTCCTGGAGGATCTGTCGGACCTTTCCCGTCGCTCTTCATGGCTCTTCCTTCACACGCTTACAAATGGGAAAAAGGTCTCAGCTGTTCCATTTGAACTTCCAACGATATTCTTTCCTCTAGCAGGTCCTGCGTGAGAAAAAAATAAAATAAAGAGAAACACAAAACAGACGTTGAGTAAATTGCTTGGTCACGGCTATCACCTAGGGATTTAATGTCAACAGTGTGATCAGGCGTGATGGAACGATATCATATGATGTTAAAAAAAAAAAAAAAAAGATATATCACAAACTTGCTCTTAGTTCATGAGACTGTTGTTTTCATGAGATGCGGTCAGTTTTGTAATTTGTGTGATCAGTAAATCCAAGTAAAAATGTTTGTACAGTGGAACCTCTGGTCACTCTGGTCGTGACCCGAATGTAATTTCCCCGTAGGATTGCATGTAAATACAATTAATCCGTTCCAGATTGTACGGACAATATGTAATTTTTTTTTTTTTAAGATTTTTAAGCACAAAAATAGTTATTTATACCATAGAATGCACAGTGTAATAGTATATAAATGTAGAAACATTGAATAACTCTGAGAAAACCTTGAACAACAGAGAAAACTGACACTGCAGGAGCTCGTGCAAGGCCAAGTTCGCGTTAGAGCCTTATGCACCGCTCGCTGTACACACTTTTTTAATCTAGAATTTTAAGCACAGGAAAAAAAAATTAACGTTTGAAAAATCCTTAATTTATACAGAAAAAACCCTAAACAACCAAGAAAACTAAACTGGCATGAGTTGAGTTCTGCCATGAAGGAAGTGAGGGGGAACCTGGGTTTCTTCTATTTCAGAGGCTTCTGGTATTTTTAGCCGTTTAGATGGTGGACCAGCCTTCACGAAATAGCGCTCTAATGTGACTTGATTTTCCTGCTCATTAAAACTACTCGGAAATGCGAGACTTTGCCGGTGTTTTCGTTCGCCACCCGAGCGTGTGATCGTGAACTGATGCGAAATTTTGGCCAACTTTTTCGTCGTACAGTTGACCCTCGGCACTTCGCGCTTCGAATTTTAGCTTCAATAGAATACAGTTTATTCATTAAAAAGTTGATGGAGACAGTGAAAATGATACAGCGCGCGCTCGGTTGTC
>JAOVYU010000040.1:8396630-8409276 GCA_025674565.1 Synodontis membranacea | reverse complement strand
TTTTTTTTTTACATTTGCTCATCTGATGATTTTACAGGTTATAACTGAGTAGTTAAGAATCTTGCTCAAATGACCCAACTGTGGGATTTAAAGCCAAAGCCTTGAGCCGCCAACTGACCAATTGTGTAAGTGTGTAAGCAGTGCTATCCCCCCCTTGTGGCCCACAGCTCCTCAAAAGAATATTTCCTTATCAAAACAGAAGCTCATTTGTATTTTGTCCTGCGTTACAATAGGGAGAGACACTGCGACACTGTGACTCATTTGATGTTTTCAAGCTGCAGGGAATCAGTGTGTTTTAAATTAAAGGTATTTTGCACCCTTTTGTAATTCCAAATATTAATAACAAAGTATATCTGCAAGCTACCGTTAAGTGTTACAAGTATTCTGAGGTAACATTAAGTGTAATTATTGACGATTTCTCAATCCCTGCTAGACCCTCATGTCATTTTAAGGTGCTTCCATGATTGGGGTGTCATTAAGCCTAAGGTCATTTAGCCCATGCAAAATGAATGAATGCTGAATCGAAGAAAAAAAAAGTGCATTAAACCATCTCAGACAACAGTCTCATTTTTACAAGGTTTCTTTGCTGCATTTTGCCCTTAAATGAAGAACAACACTGAAAGTAACAGGGTTGAATTTGAGCAAATACACAAAATGCAGTTAGCTAGGATTCATGCTAACAGCATGAGATCATTAAAGTAATAATTTACTTATGTAGTGTTTGTAGAACAGTTGGCAACGTGAGCTCGTTAGTTGGCTGAAAATAAAGAAAAAGAATGAGAGCATTTACTTGTCTTCCGGTGATCTTCAGGAAATTCAGGTGATCGACTTCTTGTTACACATGCAACTTTTTTTTCCTTTATTTCACAGGAATAAATGTGTCCGGGTAACGCGGTCGAGTGAATGCCGCAAGACTAAAATGTACGTCTTTCTGTAAACTATAATGGAAGCCATGGAAATAGATGATTCAAGCATGAGGTGTTAAATGCATTCCCGTGAATGCAAAAATAAAAATGTTATATATTGTTCTGCGACAGGCAAATGCTGCTTTCAAACTGACGTCAATAGAATACTCATATTTTTATGAAAGTTGTCTATCTGAAACGTGAAAACAGGGACAGTGCGCTTGTGTTTAAAGGTATTTACCCTTGCTTTACATATACAGTAGCTACCAGTCAAAAGTTTGGGCACGCCTATGCATTCATAGGTTTTTCTTTCTTTTGACTATTTTCCACATTGTAGAACAGTACTGAAGACATCAAAACTATGAAATAACATATGGAAAATATATGGAATGTGGTAAACAAAAGAAGTGTTTCAACTAAATGTGTTTCATAGTTTAGATTTTTCAAAGTAGCCAGTGTTTATCTTGATGAAGCGTTGCAATACTTTCGGCATTATCTTAACCAGCTTCATGAGGTAGTCACCCGGAATGCTGTTCAGTTAACAGGTGATCCTTGTCCAAAGGTAATTAGTGGAATTTCTTGCCTCTTTTATGTGCTTGAGACCATCAGTTGTGTTGTGTCGAGGTAGTGTTGGCATACAGCAAATAGCCCTATTCAACAACTGTGGTAATCCATATATGTCAAGACCCGCTCAACTAAGTAAAGAGAAACGACAGTCCATCATTACTTTAAGACGCGAAGTGTCTTAAGTGATAAAGACAAACAAAAAACATTGAATTAGAAGGTGTGTCCAAACCTTTTGACTGGTACCGTCTATCTGTAAATGTAATCTCAGTGGGACACACCCCAATCGTGGACTCACTTTAACATTTGAGTGTGCCTTGACTAAGGTAAGGAGTGATTACCAAATTACCACAGCAAAGCGAAATTCTAAATCCGGCGATTTCACACACCAATCTCACACACACACTATACACAAAAACACTGCATTAAAGCGCATTCCGTCTGCCTCTAAGTGGGACAGCGGGATCTCTTATGGTCTGAGACTGATATGGATTTAATCAGATTCTTGCACGGAGCATCAGTGAGGAATTGTCTTATGAAAAATCTAAGTATTGCACATTATTTTCCACCATTTCCAAAAATGGAGAAGATTTACCAATATGTGGTTGGTGTTCGAAATCAACCTTGGAACTTCACTCAGACTTGCTGATGTGGGTTAGGACATGGTATTCATTCATTCATTCATCGTTATCTCGGTCAAGGTTACTGTGGAAATGGAGTCTATCCCAGGAACGCTGGTGTGAGGTGAGAATACGTCCCAGATGGGAGTTAGTCCGTATCAAATCCAGTCCATTTCACACCTAGGGGCAATGTGGAGTAGCCAGTCTACCCATTAGCATGGTTCCGCAGCTGGAGGAAATCGGAGAACCTGGAGGAAAGCCACACAGACAAGAGGAGAACATGCGAAACTCCACACAGACATTAACCCGAGCCCAAGATCAAACAAGACCCTGGAGCAGTGAGGCGGCAATGCTACCTCGCTTTGCCAGGACATTATATGATTTACTGTAATCTATAAACGTAAACAGAATTTCACTGTGCAGCTGAATGTTGGGGTATTAAGGAGGCAGCCATCTTGGAAAATGCACTTTGTTCTTTTGGCATCATTCCCAGCATCCTGAAGTTTAAAGGCAGAATTGTACCACTTGGGCTTTAAACTTAAATTTGTACATGCAGACTCATCCTAGTTAAAAGTGAGATTACAAAGCAAGAAACTAATTTGGGTGAAATAAGCTACCATTACTTGTTAGCTCGGGTGCAAAGCTAAAGAAGCAAATGTCAGGCACCAAACATGTCGTTGCTGATTGACATTTTGCTGTAATGACACAATTTTGCAAATTAGATTTTTGTGAGCCATCCCTTTAAGTCTGCTGTGAGTCAGAGAGTATGTAAGTGCACCGAGGCATTAGTTCTCCGTCTAAACTGTGCCTCATTTGCGCACAATCTTTTCATTATTACCACCTCGATATACAAAACGCTCAGCGAATTACAGTAAATGTGTTTGCATTGGATGCTGGAGCTGTAAAATGCACACACGCGCGCATACGCACGGCACCAGACCACCTCTAAAGTCAGGACCACCTCAATGTTTTCCGTCGGAGGCTCACAGAAGTTCTGGAGCTGTAATGCTTTAATTGCTATGGGACTGGAAGGCTAATAAGCTTTCTAAATCGGGCTGCTTTTATTTGTTTTGTTTTTGACTCGCGGCTAGAAGGGAAAATGCAGCCGCTCTAATTGGAACGCTGTCATTAAGAGATATTCGGTATTAAAGTTTCTTCCTCCAGTAATAGTTTTGCGGATTTCTTTATTACCGACTTGCGTTCCCCTTGTCGAAGCGACTTCAAGGAGGAAGTTATTTAAACCCAATATAAAAGTGTCATAAAACGCAGTCGTTGCTCACCAGTGTCCGGATTCTGAGAGATGTGGTAATGAAATGGGGCCCTCCATTTTCTTTCTCCATCACTGATACCTACTGCTGGAGTTTGTGTTTAATCAAGTTTCGGGAGAGTCAGTGGCTTTCATAATAGGGACCAGATGACCTTTCTTTTAACATAATAAGCATTTTGGGTTTCTTATTTTTTTTTTCCCTTGTTCCTGGTCTTGAATTTTCCTAACACTAATGTGTCCTTCATGCTTTATGCTTCATGCTTACTCACCAGGCCTCAGTGTTAGTTAGTAAAATATCAATACGGTATACACAGTATGTACTGTAAGTGATCTAATATCAAACCATCTCAGTGGCGATGTTTACATGTACAGTACGAAATACTCTAATAGCAGCATGAACTCAGATTCTGGCAAATACTTCGACACATTCACGATGTGCCTTTAAGTAACGTGATAATGTGCAAACTGCAGGTCAATCGATGGTTGGATTTCTTTTTCCACAGCAACCTGCCAATAAGCCCACTATAGAAAAAGGACCAAGACACAAAACGTCTTGCCAAGGATTTTTCTCTGGAGTTTCCTTTTAATATGAAAAGTGTTTTGTTGCAGAGCCCTGGAGAGAAATACTGGAAATACTGTCTAACTGTAACGCAGAGGTAACTAAATATGAATAACATTATTTAGGTGATCCATTCTAAGGTTGAGACTAGAGATACGCACCAGGATGGGGATCATTTGCGACTGCAAAGACTGTGAGCAGGAGGATCGCGTCTTCATGCGGCCGAATGACATGCACGGGACAAACGGTGACCTTGAACGTGTGGCATTGCACATCATCTCTTTATTCATCCTTAGTTACTGCCTGGTCAGGGTAACAGTGATTTTAATTAAGCTACTAGTATATTTATACTGCATTCTGGGAAACACAACCATATCATATGTAGGTACAAACCGAAATCATAACTGCAGCTGAAGCTGAGAATCGTATGGAAAGAAAATCTAACACCGAGTGTCCAACTTTGTCTGTTGCATTCTTTCTTAATTGAATTTGCAGCAATTAGCATCGAAGGGAAGTGTGGCGTGTTAGCGGTATCGTTCGAGTGGAGGTGTCGCAGGTAAAAGTTTTGTCGTCGACACTCGAGAGAGAGGTCCAGATCCTCTCACCTGTTTCCTAACACAATGGCACTGCATCTCAATTAACACCTTCTGCCTGTATATGTGGCGTCAGGGGACGGCACATCTGTACAACAAGATCTCAATCAACACAGTGTCACCCGCATGTGAGAATGAAAGACGCTCATCTCGCTCGGCTCCTTTTTTCCAAAAAGACTTTAACACTTTTCATTTTAATTGGAGCAGTTCGCGTGTGATGTGCGGCATAGTACAATATGTAATAGCAGTTATACGAATGTATTGTTGGGAAGATTTTCTCAGAGCCATCATTACTTTATGATCAATAAAGGTTTTTTTGTTTTGTTTTGTTTTTTTTAATCCTGGAAACAAATCTGACACTTTCCAGAGCTCTACTTTTGCTTAAAATTTGGTTCAGTGTTCTTTTTGTGTTTTTAGATGCTCCAAAAAAAAAAAAAAAAAATCCCTCCTCCCCGCTGAGAAACACAGGAGCCTCAGATTTCATCTTTGGTTCTTCCATCTGAACCTGCACTCATTGATGAGCCAGAGTTGGGAAAGCGCAGGCCCTGAATAAAAGGCGAGGCTGACAATGATTGATGGGTGAGCGCTCTCCCTGATTCGCTGATTAAACCCATCAATCTATATGCAGAGGAGTTGTCCAATGCAAATGGATCCAATCTGCCGAAACAGAGTGGTATTGTCTGCTCTTTATGGAGAGTGCCAAAGTTGGAAGCAGCAGGATTGGCAGCTCGGGCTTGTCTCTGGGAAATAGCACTGCGGGGCTCCGCCATCGAAGGTTGTCCGGAGTTAATGGACAAACTATTACACATGATGATATTCATCCACGGCGGGGTCATTAATTATTTGTAGGTTTGCAGCAGGAAAATGCGCTCCCCAACAGAATAATGAAGGCAAATCTGTTATGGTCAACTCCGCTATCATGCTCCTTTATGGCCTTCATGCTGAGTGGACTATTAGGTCAGAGGTATTATTCTGTCTAAAACTCAAACCGTAGCAATCTGCAAGGTCTTATTTTTATGCCTGTACATATTCATTTTGTTCAGTCGGGATATTGTGTTACGAATCATTTTCAGAAATACAGAAAAGGGACACTGATGGGTCTAAAGCCACATGTACTAACATATGCCCAGAAAAAAAAATGGTGCAAAATGTTCAGTTCTCATTTCTCTTCTTTGCTTTTACTAAAGTTTTAAAATAAAAAGAACAAGGAGAACACAACACCAAAGATGTTAACAGGGACAAGTCTAGTCCTCCTGGGTACTAATTTGTTTACCTGGTATACGCTTAAAATATGGTTCAAACAGGAAGGAAGCTGTTGAAGAAAAACTATTTCAGATTTTTTACCTTTCCTTGACCTTGATCATCTGCAAGTACAATGACATTTCCATGTGAATGTTAAACAATAATCTACTCATTCGGGATATCTCGTTAAACATTCTTGAGCAGATGGACCGGCCTAAAATATAATGCCTCCAACAAATTTACTAGTAGTTAAATCTTTTTTTTTTGTCCTTTCCTTTTTCAATTTTTGATTTCCCTTTCTTAATAGTGGTTTTAATTATCAAAAAAAATTTTTTATTGTTTTCAGATGATGGAAAAAAAAATAATACAAGCCCTACATGTGAAACGTAATGTTTTTCAAACCCAGTTTTTGCAAAAAAATAAAAAATAAAAATAGAGTGCACAGATCGGCACATGTAAATAAACTCACCCTGGTTCAGTAATTCCAGTTTTTTTTTTTTAAAATACAAATTGTCTCCACGTCTGTAGCAGATTTTCTGTTTGTGGACAATCACATGCATTCATGTAAACCAGACCCTCATAGATTTTTTTTTTTTTTTTTTTTTAAATTTCATGTAATAAAAGAAAAACGTGTAGTGAAATGACTACAGAATGTTTAAAGACAAACAGAGATATGCGTTTACTGTGTAGTTTGTTTACTGTTTTGTTTATGGTTGTTTAGTTGGTTGCATTGTCTGCGTTTTGACTTTGCGCTGCTATTGAGTTAACACCTTCACGAGAATTTTGCTTAATGTTAACTCTTTCCTACATGAATTCTAAGACATCAAACTGATTTGTACACGGTTTTATTTATCAAAAATTGCCTTAGAAAAATTACTAAAACAACTGAAGTTAAAACAAATCAAAGGACATCAGAGGAGTAATATGAGGCAAATCATTAGCGGTGGTTAGCACAGTCGCCTTACAGCACGAAGGCCCCAGGTTCGTTCGTTCGTTCTTTTCCTTTCTGTGCGGAGTTTGCATGTTCTAACTGTGCCTGTCTGGGTTTTCTCCTTGTACTCTGGTTTCCTCCCGCCGTCCAAAGACATGCTGCTATAAATTGCTATATTTATTGTCCATAGGTGATAATGTGAGTGTGTCTCAAATTATCTATAAATTGTCCATAGGTGATAATGTGAGTGTGAATGATAGTTTGTCTCTGTGTTAATCCTGCAATGGATAGACAAACTGTCCACAGTATACAACACCCCTCGCCTGAGGTTGACTTCGATTGGTTCCAGCTTCCCCTCAATCCACAATAGATAAACTGTATAGAAAATGAATGGATGAATGAAACTGTGATGTTTCATCAAAATAAAAGTTACCATTTGACAGGTTTATACTTGAGACCATTTTGGAGAAACAATGGAATACAATAAATCAAGATAATTGTGTATAAAGTATTGGATGTATTTGGAGGTTATTTCAATCTTATATTACAAAAAAAAAACAGCTCTAAATTAACAGCCTATTAGGATGTATATCATACACTAAAGGATTCTGAGGGAACTATATTTGGTCCCTAACATTACATCTGTCTGTCGATGAGAGAAATGACAAAAAAAAAGATTTGGGTTAAGACAGACTTTACTTTAGCCTTATAGCTCCAGTGACACCCAGTATGTCTTTGTTAATTGTTCATTTTTGATCACCTTGCTTGTGCTGCTGCTGCTCTCTTTAAAAAGCTAAAAACAAAAAATGTTCTTCTTTTCAGATCAGATTTCTTCCCAAGCAAAAGTGAACTTTTAATTCATCTTTCCACCAGAAGTGTCAGGGTGTCACTGTGACCTTTGACCTCAGTCTACATCCTTACCGGAGTAAAAATCAACAAGCAGTTTGGTTCAGAGGCTAATCCAGAGCTCCACGCGTCCCCCCCAGGACGCCCTGCAGGGGACACGACCAAGCAGTGAGTTAGAGAGAGAAGCCAAAGCCACAAGGAAGAGTAAAGGAGGAGGAGGCGGAGGAGGAGGGGAAAAAGAGAAAAGGCGGGCAGGAGTGATGCCAGGGGGACCACGAGCTGCTCTCCCCATCTCCCATAATCACCAGGGCGATGCTCGGATGCCTCCCCTATTTGCATAATGCCATCCTGACACTTTTACTTCCGCCATCCATCACCAGCGGCGTGAGTCCTGCGCCCGGCTTCATGCCTCCGTCTCCCCTCTGATTGCGTCCTGTGTTTATCTGCCCAAGCACAAAAGATTGATTCCCCGCTGTCTCGCAGCCTTATGTTCGGCAGATAGGGATTTCTCGCAGAATGATGAAGCACCCAGTCAGCTAATGATAAACAGAAAAACACATATTCAAAAAGGACCGTCCCTCTTCTCTCTCTCTCTCTCTCTCTCTCTCTCTCTCTCTCTCTCTCTCTCTCTCTTTTTTTAAACAGGCATCTTTTTTCGTTTCTCTTTTTTGTGTATGGGGCGTGTGCGAAAACGGATGTCAGGTTAAGGAACTGAACATCCTCTGCTGGGACTTCAATTTGAAACGCAATTGTTTTCCTGTCAGCTCTCGGCTGCTATTCCCTCTATTCGCTCAAGATGGGGGGGAGAAGAAGAAACAGGAGGAAAAAGGGGATAGCAATTAAAATAAAAGATGGCGTTCCGATGGACGGTCTTGTTTCTGACGGAATTCGTTTTGAGGTGGCAGCGAGGGTTCTGAAGAGTCTCCCTGTGCTTGTAATGAGGAGCGTTTACAGAACAAGAACAGGAACAAGGTCATCACGGTATCACTTCAGATCCTCTACAGATCTTCTAGATGCTTGTTCTAAAAGGTCAAACCCTGCAGTCTTGACCCCTGTGATAGACGTGAAGTGAAGTGACATGAAGTGCCCCCCCCCAACCACTACTACCACCACCACAAATCTCCCCCTCGCTGCCCCCTCCCCAAGTTTCAGTCCAATGATGACAAAATAGCATTAGAGGCTGTCACTTCTAAGAGGAGAGAGATTATTTTATTTATTGAAATGAGATTGAAATGATAAATCTCCCCTCCTCCTGATAAAACACTTGGCCTCATAAGCCTCGGCGTGGGGACGGGGATTTGGGAAGATGAAGGAGAGAGAAGAAGAAATTCATAAGGCATAATAAAACAAAAGGTGTCGTGGGAAACGTCGCCGATATTAAAACCAGTGGCAGACAGATCTATATGAAAAATGCAGATTTTTAAAATGTAAATAACCATGGCCGGCGAGGGCTTTTGATCCAAAGATAGGGTGACAGCACAATAGAGGAGAAAAAAAAAGACACTTAGCAGACAATAGATTTTACTCATGCACATGTGTGTGTGTGTGTGTGTGTGTGACTGTGTGTGAGATCAGAAAGCAGGCCCATGTCAACCTCTTCGTCATCTAAACAAGCTCAAAACCCTGTAAATAAAATTGCAAAGAATACGAGTGAAACAACCTTCAACAATGAATCGAAGCCAGAGTTTAAAGCTGTATCCTCGTTTCTGGTTTCTGAAATCATGATACGGGATAAAAAGATACTGCAAGTAGCACAAACACTCATACGGCTTTATGAGTGAGCATGGCTCATCGTTTTACACATCAGCTAGCGCAGATATTAACCTTTGATTAACCGTCACATTTCCGATAGCGGCACTGATACATTTAAAGCGTTCAGCAGACACTCTTAGCACCAGAGCTAAGTGCTAGGTAGCCTCTGATAATAAACACATCCGCATGGTAGTTCAGTAGGTCAAGGTCAAAGAACACTAGCAAGCTTAACCCGTAAAAATGAGTCAGCACAATCTTTTTATTTAATTAGTAATTTTTTTTTTAAAAGAGTTCATTCAATTACTTTGTGAAGAGCTTGATCTACAGCCACATAAAAACTAGCTAGCTCGCTAGCTCCCACTGAAAACTACATGAGAAATAATGCCATCTGTGTGACAAGTGGACGTGTGGAGCCACGCAAGATTCCTTGAAGCTTAGGAGGGGCAATACGTATATGATCTTAAAAAATGATGGGCAAAAATATATTAAAATGTAGCCTGAAATCAGTATAAATCCATTGCTTATGACAGTGCTGTTATTCTCAAATCTGATTGGTTAGTCTGTGATGGACTGGTGTAATTTCCAGGTTGTGTTCCTGCCTTAGTGTTCTAGGAACAGGCTATGGATGCTTAAGTGAATGAGTGATTGTTCAGAAGGTGCTCATAAACCACTTCAGATCCTGCCCTTACTGGAAAACTTTGGGATGGCACCGGAATCTTCGCACCTTGTTGTTGATTATTTTCCTTCAGCAGCATGCGGACAGTTTTATTCCTACAGCATCACCAATCAACCTGATCATGAAATCATGCAGAGCCTGTAATATTTTTGCTCCTTGATTGAGTTGCATTACACACTAAACATGAAAAGTGTAAATGTTAGTGATATTTGAATTCAATCAAAAGACCCCACTACTATAGATAAAGATACTAGAACTCTCATAAGTAACTTATACAGCAAGTATAAGATCACAACATTGATCACAATCCTACTGACATGTCATCCACACAAGCTTCAGTTTAGGTTTCTAGCTTTTCCGCGCCATGATCGCTGCTTGACATTACTGCCAGACATTTGAATAACGTCTTCATTCCTCATTTGTCCTACTTTTCTTAACTTCAACAATTTTCCTCTGACAGATAAACACAACAGCGGCTGTTTTTTGAGACAGAACACATCCATCATGTTTGTCTCATGATACGCTGCAATGGCTCGAGTGGCTTTCAGAGTCTAAAAACCACAACAAGGGTGAGCTGAAACTTTTTTTCTTTTCTTTTTTTTTTCTTTTGAGAAAAGGGCAAACACTTAGAATCTCCGTGTGATCCCCTTCAGACTGGCACTCTGGTTATGCAACAAAACGTCGAACTCATCTGTTACATTAAACACACTAACACAGGATGCATCTCTTTCTCTCATGCTACTATGAGGTTGATTATCTTCTTGTAACAGCACAACCTGAAGAGCTTTATTTTTTCCGACGCTGGCAATTTTTTAAAATTTTACTAGTGAGTGACTGTACTTTTTTATCCATTTATGTTTACATATAGCCAATACTGCAATGATCATTGTCTTTTTCCTCTCATGAATGTAATACGACACACCAAAAAAAGCAAAAAAAAAAAAAAAGGAGCTTAAGTACTATCATTACCCACAGTGGTAAACTTGCATCCTGTTACTTATATAAAAGTTAAATAAATGTCTGATGTGAATGAACTGCTGTTATAGAAACAATAACGCATTACCATGAGTACATTTTATACTTATATAATATTATGAGTATAAAAGTGAAAAAATGCTGAGGATGAAATCAGCATTATCAGACAAATCAGAAAGGTGAATTTAAGGTCTGTATATCCAGTGAGCTGATGCCATCCAAAAATCTCCTCTGTAATCAACTTTCCAGTTTTGGGTTCCTTTTTTTTTTTTTTTTTTGCTGTCAGAACATTACATTGGATAAACAATCAAAATTGAGACCAAACAGAAGTGGTGTTCTGGGTCATGTTGTCTTCTCATATAAAATTAGGAAAAACTTTACATTTAAATTAAATTCAGGTTTGCATCATGTCTAATCATACAACCTGCCTCAAATCATGTGGAGCTCATTATTATTTTGAGGCTTCTTCTTCTTCTTCTTTTGGCTGCACCCATTGGGGGAGCCGCAGCATATCATTCGTTGCCTGCATGTTCAAGTTTTCCACCGAATGATGCAACCCTCTTAATTTAGGAATTGGTTTGGGACTGGCACTAAGACTGTACAGTAACTTGTGCACCCCAGCGGCTGCGACAGTTCACACATATGGCCAGTAGCCAGTTGACCTAATTCACATGTGTTTGGACTGAATCCATGCAGGCACAGGGAGAACAGTGAGCAAGATCTGCACAGAAAGGCACTCTGGTCAACCCAGGAATCGAACCCGGGATCTTCTTGCTGTGAGGCGACAGTGCTAACTAATGCACCACTGTGCCTCCCCTGCTGCAAGGCACACTGTTATCTAAAAAAAAAAAAAAATACACAATGAAGCCCTGAATATAAAAGCTTTTTAGCTGCAAATAGTCCACACGAGTGCCTGGTTTTGAACGGTGGGAACAGTCTTCCTTGTTTTTGCTGAAAATGAAGATATGTTGATGAGAATATAATTCTGGTTTGATTTGTATGGCATTTTTTTAATATATATAATCATCAGCTCATTTGGATTGTATTATGAAACTGTTTGTGTACAATTAGTACTTTTCTAAGGCGAGCATGGAATGATTCAGACAAGCAGTTTGATGCTAAGAAGCCAAACTGTTGGCTGTAAGCTTCCCTTACCTGTTAGCAACATTAAAGATTCATTATGTAGGATTCGGTTGATTGCAGCCGCTTGAATGCCCCTCCCTTACACCTCAATTACCCCTCCCTTTCCAAGCACGTATTAGAACGTACAGTGGCTGTCAGGTGCCTGTACTGTACTTCCAAGTACTTACAGTCACACTCCCTTGCTTTTTCTGTGCTAAATGATAACTATCTATTTTAAAAATAAGCCTCTATTTTTCAAAATTTGGGTTCTCTAATTTGCTAGCCAGCACCAGCAAACACTGATTCTTCTTTTTTCTTCCTTGTCTTTCTTTCTTCTTCTTTGTCATCCTTCTGAAAAAAAAGCAAAACACGGAAGGTGCTCGCTAGAGTTTTGTCCATTCTGGGCTACTGTGGCGACCCAACATGGCGGCTTCATATAGGTGGACCCGCTCCCTATGTAGATATAAAGGGCTCGTACTAAGCTTTTGAAAACACGAGAATTCATAGTTAGAGGTAATTACACAGTAATGAAAACATACTCGTGAATATTATATTCCATTTCTGCTAACGCAGAAATCCTACCTTTAAATCCTT
>JAOVYU010000040.1:8338858-8356648 GCA_025674565.1 Synodontis membranacea | reverse complement strand
GACTGAGAGAGGTGTGAGTGACTGAGAGAAGAGGTGTGAGTGACTGAGAGAGGAGGTGTGAGTGACTGAGAGAGGAGGTGTGAGTGACTGAGAGGTGTTTTTGCAACTGAGAGTGGAGGTGTGTGCAACTGAGAGAGGAGGTGTGAGCAAGTGAGAGTGGAGGTGTGAGCGAGAAAGGAGGTGTGAGCGACTGAGAGTGGAGGTGTGAGCAACTGAGAGTGGAGGTGTGTGCAACTGAGAGAGGTGTTTGCGACTGAGAGAGGAGGTATGAGCAATTTAGAGAGGAGGTGTGAATGACTTAGAGAGGAGGCATGATCGACTTAGAGAGGAGGCGTGAGCCACTTAAACAGGAGGTGTAAGCAACTTAGGGAGGATTTTTTTGAGCGAATGAGAGAGGAGGTGTGAGTGACCGAGAGAGGAGGTGTGAGCAACTTAGAGAGAAAATGTAAGCGAATGAGAAAGGAGGTGTGAGTGACTGAGAGAGGAGGTGTGAGTGACTGAGAGGTGGTTTTGCAACTGAGAGTGGAGGTGTGTGCAACTGAGAGAGGAGGTGTGATCCACTTAGAGAGGAGGTGTGAGCAAGTGAGAGTGGAGGTGTGAACGAGAGAGGAGGTGTGAGCGACTGAGAGTGGAGGTGTGTGCGACTGACAGAGGAGGTGTTTGTGACCGAGAGAAGAGGTGTTTGTGACTGAGAGAGGAGGTGTGAACGACTGAGAGAGGTGTTTGCGACTGAGAGAGGAGGTAAGGTCAATTCAGAGGTGTAAGCAAAACAGGAGGTGTAAGCAACTTAGGGAGGATTTTTTGAGCGAGTGAGAGAGGAGGTGTGAGCGACCAAGAGAGGAGGTGTGAGCAACTTAGAGAGAAAATGTGAGCGATTGAGAGAGGTGTGAGTGACTGAGAGAGGAGGTGTGAGTTACTGAGAGGTGTTTTTGCAACTGAGAGTGGAGGTGTGTGCAACTGAGAGAGGAGGTGTGATCCACTTAGAGAGGAGGTGTGAGCAAGTGAGAGTGGAGGTGTGAGCGAGAGAGGAGGTGTGAGCGACTGAGAAGTGAGATGTAAGTGACTGAGAGAGGAGTTGTGTGCAACTGAGAGAGGAGTTGTTTGCGACTGAGAGAGAAGGTGTGTGCAACTGAGAGAGGAGGTGTTTGCGACCGAGAGAGGTGTGTTCGACTGAGAGAGGAGGTGTGAGCGACTTAGAGAGAAGGTGTGAGCGACTGAGAGAGGAGGTGTTTGCGACATAGAGTGGAGGTGTGAGCGACTGAGAGAGGTGTGTGCGTCTGAGAGAGGAGGTGTGAGTGACAGAGAGGAGTTTGCGACAGAGAGAGGTGTTTGCGACTGAGAGTGGAGGTGTTCGCAACTTAGAGAGGAGGTGTGAGTGACTGAGAATTGATGTGTGAGCGACTGAGAGTGGAGGTGTTTGCGACTTAGAGAGGAGGTGTGAGTGACTGAGAATTGAGGTGTGAGCGACTGAGAGAGGTGTTTGCGACTGAGAGAGGAGGTGTGAGAGACTGACAGAGGAAGGGTGAGCAACCGAGAGCGAGGGTGTTTGTGACTGAGAGAGATGGTGTGAGCGACTGAGAGAGGTGTTTGCGACTGAGAGAGGAGGTGTGAGAGACTGACAGAGGAAGGGTGAGCAACCGAGAGCGAGGGTGTTTGTGACTGAGAGAGATGGTGTGAGCGACTGAGAGAGGTGTTTGCAGCTGAGAAAGGAGGTGTTTGCGACTTAGAGAGGAGGTGTGAGTGACTGAGAATTGAGGTGTGAGCGACTGAGAGAGGAGGTGTTTGTGACTTAGAGAGGGAGGGTGTTTGTGACTGAGAGAGGAGGTGTGAGTGACTTAGAGAGAAGGTGTTTGCGACATGGAGTGGAGGTGTGAGCGACTGAAAGAGGTGTTTGAGACCGAGAGAGGAGGTGTGAGTGACTGAGAGAGGTGTGTGCGACTGAGAGAGGTGTGGACGACTGAGAGAGGAGGTGTGTACGAACGAGAGAGGAGTTGTGAGCGACTAAGTGAGCGAGTGGACACCTCCGGCCTGCTAATCTCCGGCGTTCAGTGCAGCCTGAGGCCTGACAAATGACCTTAATGAAATTGGACAATTCAGCATACATGCATAAAGGAATGTTAAATATTGATGCGGTAGATTACTCGGGTGCTGGCTATTCGGACGTTTAATATTTTAAGTACCTGACGCACTACGCCTGATAAATGCATTCGGTGAAAATCATTCCACGTTAGTTTTATCATGAACGTGGCAGTTAGTGGACGGCAACTACATAAAAACACTTTGCTCCGAAAGAAAGCCGCATGTTTCTCCATGCAAAAAAAGGGGAAAAAAATGAATTCTTCACTGCATCCCACAATAGGCTTTCTGTTCCATTGATTCATTATTAAATCTAACTGCTAGGCATTCAGAATTAAATAAAGGCGATGGGTTTTAACTTGTACAAGAGTATCAAAGGAGGTTTATTAGTTTCCTCAAGCGTCTTCCCCAAGAAGAGCAAAAATCATCCATCAGTTCCAGCATTCAGGATACACTAGCTGTAGTCGTCATCTCAGATATTAATGCTGTAAGGGAAATGTTCTCCATCGCGTCCTCTAGCAGTGTTTAACCTCTTTAACTCCAGGGAAATGGAGATGATTACACACTTCCTCTCCTCACTCTTATAACGTGATATTAACACTAATCATTTCACATTGTTTGCAGTGTAGCTACTGGATAATAAGCATTAAGCCTTTGGAAAAATGTTACAAATTAGAAAAATATTTTACAGTAAAATCACGTATGGCACGAACATGACAGGTTCTTGTTCAGATTAAGAGATGAATATTTGAAACCCCAAGTATGTATAAAAATAAGGAGATTAATACCTGATTAAAAGAAATGATTTTTTTTCTGATGAAAGGTCTGAGACTTTTCTTATTCCTTACATAACACTCACCTGAAGTTTAGAATGCAAGAATGCGTTACGGAAAACTGCGTTAAAAACATGTTTATAGCTCTTTAAGAAAGTGACATATGAATCCATTTGAACCTCCTGTTCCTATGACGTTCGCTTTAATTGTGCAAAATGTCACAGAAGCAACATATTTCATTAAATGGCAACAACGTTTTGAATATCATCTTCTCTTTATGACCTACACCTAATGCTGAGTCAATTAGTCCAGTCCTTCATGGGTTATGCATTGTTGTCCCTAATGATTTCCAAAGTATGAGAGCTATTCATGATAAAGATTTGTGAAGAATGATGATTTCATGTATGGGAAATATAGTCACATCTGTGTTTGTTCATATATGCTAAAATGAATCATTTATAGAATTAGTAACAGTAATAATAATAAGAAGAAGAAGAGAAAGAAGAAGAAGACAAATAAGAACAAGAAGATGAAGAATTTGAAGAAGACACGCAGAAGGCTGGAGGACTAAGCAGTGTGAATTTCCAAACCATGACCAAAAGCAACACATACTGAAAACACACAGGCATCAACCTACAAGCAAACCACAAATGACCAAAAATAAGACAACAGCACAATAACAACAACAGTAAAACAAAAACAAAAAAAAACCCACACACCACAGCGGAAGGAAAAGTGTGTGAAGCGACTTCAGAAACAAAGGCACTTTATTACTGTACCGTATTATAATGTTTTAGCAAGACACTGTGATTTTCTTTTTGATAAAAAAAAATAAACCTGAGAAGAAGAAAAAAGAGCTAGCTCATCTCCCTTTTCTCCCGACTGCATTAAGTAGTGCCCTCCAAATATTCCCCCATACAAACACCTCATAAAGATAACACGCACACCAATTATTCAAATCCTTTCAGATCTGGGCACTCAAAGCAATCGGTTAATGTCTTAAAAATCAATTTCATTCCCACACGGGCCGGCAATTGAATGCCCCGAGAGCAGGCAATTATTAAACACACACACAGACTAAATCCATAATTAGCGTGATGGTAATAAAGCCCATGCACTCGGAGCGGCAACTGTTAAGCAGTTGACGTGGGGATGAAGAGGAGGAATACGAGGATGGGGTGAGGAGAAAAAGGAGGCCAAGGGGTGGTGACACTTGAAAGGGACGACCCTGAGAATCTCATTATGCATATGCCCAATGAGGCCTCCAGGATTTACATACAGACAGACCAAATAAGGTCATAAATCAGCATCCCATATTCAAATGGATTTGGGGTTGGAGTGGTGGTGGAGGTGGGGACGGACCGCCTGGCATGTCCTTTAAAATTGTATATCCCATATGGGGTGTGTCTGGGTGGGTGTTGAGCAGCGTAGCCCCTAAGACCCGACCATTTATGTAGATACGGCTCATTGCATTGCCCAGGGACAAAGTCGCCGCCTCGATAGATCAATACTGCGCAGACAGCACACACACACACACACACACTCTTTTCTATCTCTGTCTTCTGTCACACTGGAAGGTCGTTGCATCAAAAGGGGGAAAAAAAAAACACTTCAAACCTTATGTTGAGATTCACAGTAGGATTCATCTCATAATGGAGGCTGTTTGCTTAATGTAAACCCATGTGTATATTAAAGCCGCACTCAAGAACGTCAAGGATAGAGAACGTAGTTACATACGAACAATACACACAAAACGGATCTGACAACACACACGTAAAGACGACAAAACTTAGTATCACCATAAGACTCGGAATAACCGAGGGGGGGGGGGTTGCAGTTCACACACTGTCAGCTTTCTTACCTATATCAGGATTTTCTTTAAGGGAAAACAAATCATATGACAAGTCTGCCTTTCCGGTTTGACACATGCGTCTGGAATCTCACTTTTAGTTACATGCAAATAGCGATCCATCAATCAATTTGTTAGCCCCCAAACCTACCATCAGAAGGGCAGCGGCTGTGAAGTATGCAATTCCCCCCATCAACACCCAAGACTCGGCAGACTCTCAGTGCTCTCAGGCATAATTAATACAGAGCTTGCTTCTATTACTTGGTTTGTTTAACTCATCTCAGAACTGAGGGCGAGATGTCCTTATTTGAATCACTGCACAAAATTCACTTGTTCAACATCACTGAACTTGGTCTCATCATAGCAGGCGAGACTGGGGAGGCAGTAGGATCTGTCTTTTTTATTATCAACCTTGTGCTGCCTGACAATGTCATTATTTCTGTCTGGACATATCGCCATGCAAATGCACTTACTAATAATGAAGGTTGGGGCTTTACAGCGTTACACACGACACAAGATAAATGTATTCAGAAGATCGACTATGGCAGGAAATATGACCAAACTGACATATCATTTTTTTTTTTTTTTTTTTTTTTTTTTGTTGTTGTTGTTGTTTGGTTTGGGTTTTTTTTGTTTTGTTTCGTTTTTTAAGCAAGAATTCTGTAGATTGTGCTAAGCACACTATGTTTGCTCTGTTTAAAAGGTAATTTCCACATGAAAAGGATTATCCACTTAATACTCAGAAGTGGAAATTTGATCACTCAGAGCTCAGAAGTTGTGACGCTTTTTTTTTTTTTCTTTTCAAAATGGAACAAGTTTGGTTAGTTGTTAATGTTCAGCGTAATTCAGAGCAATTTTAGTCTTTTTATAGTAATGTACCAACCCAGCTGAGGAAAATGCTGATGTTCCAGATAATTTTGTCTTGTTTCCACTGTTGCTGTGCATTTTACAATGTCTGTGTGAAAGACATAATGAAATATCTTAGCTAGCTAAATCATTAGACAGTAGCTAGCATGCGTTTGCCATCCCTGGTGTATTTTCCAGTAGCCGAGAACTTCAGCACTGAGCTTGTCTTGCATGGGTTTGTCTTAGAAAATCTATTTAAACCTAAATCTTATTCCAATAAGTCAGTTCTAAAGACATGAAAAAAAAAAAAAAAAACATCTTTTGTTGATTATAAAAAGATTAGATTTCTGCCCGAGTGAAAGTTTTAATACATCTTTTTTGAAGATGTAGGATATGACTGCTGTGGTCAAATACAAGCCAATAAAACTAATACGCTCCAAAAACAGATAGGAGCAAATCGAGGCAGACCATACAGCACTCACCAAAAATATAGACCAATAATGTCTTTTATAGGCCGTTTTTAACACATCAGACCAGACTGGACTATTAATGGGATGTCCCTGATACATGGACGTCTCTGGTCGGCCAGTGCTCACTGAGACTGCGCTGTACCACTGAAGATAAGTTTGTGTTTTTATTTTTTTTTTACACACGTGCTTAAGGTTGAATGGGTGAAAAACCATGAAACCTTGTATAAAAACTTTAAAGTTTTTGTGAGAAAAGTTACCGTTTCCACAGAACACTAAAAACAAAAGTTTTATTGTAGCATTGAGATTTTACAGGAGCTGTCCCAATTATATCTCTGTAAACACAATCACGATTTCCAAAAAAAAAAAAAAGAAAGAAAAAAAAAAGTGCTTTTGGAGCTATAAGACCCCAAAGTTTGCTCAAAACCCCAACTCACAGTTTCTTGGAGAGAACTAAATGGAAATGAGTGAAAGCAAACAAACCGTGATTAAAGTTCCCCATGGTGTAAAGTCAATTGTGGAACAATTCGCCAAAAAAACAGCCGAAACTTTTCAGGCTCTCAGTCTAATAACCAGAGACGGAAAGAGACTCAAACAAAAGATCAGTCAAATGTTCATTTGAATATTCAAATCCCCGTCTATTAAAAAGCCAGCTTGATCCTTTTCCCATCGTTAAAAACATCCCGTTTTTTTTTTTTTTTTTTTTTTTCTTTTTTTTTCAGACTCTGAGAGGGCATCATCATTTGAATTTGGAAGAGGGATTTTGAGTACTCAGAGGTGGCAGCTGATGAACCTTTTGCGTGTTTGCTTATTTTATTGAAGATCCACTGGCTCACGCGAACGTCTCTGCGCTATTTCATGCGAATCATTTCAGCACTGCAACAAAGAACACATGATGAGCGGCTAAGCACAAAGCGAGAGTGATATCTGGCATCCTCTCAAATGCAAAGGACAGTTTTATGATTTTTCTCATTAAAGAATCGAGATGAAGAGAGATGAAGGGTGCCAGGGAGATCAGTCGGACGGCCCACCGCACACACACACTTTATTTAGGAGCTTTTTTTCTTTTTTTTTTTTGGACGTCAGGGGCAATCGTCCAAACCGCCGTGCAAATTAACAAATGGTCCTTGGATAAAACAATTAAGCTCGTTAAGTGGTGGGGTTGCTGACAAGAGCCTGCACGTGTACGAAAATCAATCAGAGCCCAGAAGAGTGCATCGGAACGCTCTCGGGATTTAGCTTAACTGCGCACAGACACTATTCTGGTACCTCCTTGACTATGTACACCAATTTTAGCATTTTAAGCATCCGTACAATGTCCGTGTCTTGTTTCTTTCAGCCTTGGTAACTAACTGCTGTCTGTCCCCAGCTACTCCTAAAATTCTTCCTCATGCCTCATTCTCCACAACAACATGATTAGATCCTCCTTCAGCTTTAGATAGTCTTCCTTTTATTGCACTGCAGCTTGTCCTCAACAGTAAGGAGGATGTATCATTTTACTGTAATGGATTCTTAATTATTTCTCCATTGCTATTTCTGCCTTTCAGTGGGGGCAGGAATTAAATCGGTATGTATTATTAATCGGTGCATTATCTTCCTATACATCCATAAACAATACCACAGGGGTTGAGCATCAATTATTCTGCTTGTGTGAGAGCTCTTGTGTTCACTGCACTGAACTCACGCTTTCTGTGTGTTCAGTCCAAAGATGGGAAACTGGACTAAACTCTTCTTCCAAAGCAATGATGATGGACACATGTGGCCTAGGGAACAACTGCGCACAATTTGCTATCCTATTAACATCTGTTTGCATATGGATACAAATTAATTTTTGAGTTCTAACCATGTCACTAATAGTCTGACACCTTCACTTTGTTGGTTTTACAGACATAAAAATCGTCACATGATAGTAGACTTTCAGCCCAGCTTTCCTTTCTAGAGGCAACACTATGTTCAAGGCCTAAGCACACATAAACAAAATGATTTATCCCGAGCTTCTGCATCCAAAAAAAAAAAAAAAAAAAAAAAAATCCACTATTTAATTATTCCAGGGGCCAGCAGATTCATCTTGCGCTGAGTTATGGAGTGCCGCCTTTATGATTGAAGTTGATGGAATACGGGGCGAAGAGTGTCGCCATAAATCCTCAATAACGCAAACGTTTGAGGAATCTCTCAAGATAAAAATGCAAATGTCATTAAGCAACGGTTACCTTGTGCTGATATAGCAGCTCATATTCAAGAAACGCCGGCTTCGCCGCCAGAGCAGAGGAATAAATATAGCATCAGACGCTCGGTAACATCTGCTTTTACAGCCCGTGTAAGAGAGAGGCCTTTCAGAAATAAAAGCGCTGCCACATTTTTAATCTTACACCGCTGCTTTGTCTAATGAGGGGGCATAAACTTTTAGGCGGGGGTTAAGGATAAAGTGCAGGCTTGGAGATGCAAATGGGGGGTGGTTGAAAATGGCATCAGTACAATGTGCAGCCTTGTTAGCAGTCACAGCCCAACACTGAGGACAATCAAGACACCTCGTCACTTCCCTTTTATCTCCCGTCACTCGCCAGATGAAAAATCACTATGAATTTGCAACATCCAGGCGCATTAACATAACAAAGCCCGGGAGGAGAGAGAAAGCGAGAGAAAAAAGCCTGTCTTCTCTCAAATCTCCCAAAAGTCCCACGGACATGCTCGAGACAAGGCATGCTCTCTCTCCCTCTTTCCTTTTTCTTTCTCTCTTTCTCCCGATTTCTCTCTTTCACACACACACACACACACACATACAGTAAGAGCAGCTGTCTGCCAAACACCTTGCGATCTCCCATCGCAACATCTCTCCACTGCTACGCTGTCAGCACAATAGATTAGAAGCATTAAAGACTGTTTCTTCTTGAAGAATACGAAAGAAAGTGGGGGAAAAGAGGAGGGGGTTATAAAAAAAAAAAAAAAAAGAAAAATCCTTTCCATTTCCCCCCCTCAGTCTCTCCATACCTCCCCCTCAATGATTCTCATCTCCTGGAAAGAAACAGGATGAGAAGACATTATGCATATGAAAACGCCCTGTGATTTATGCATGCACGCCATGCAGATTCCATTACGGGACACCAGGCTTGAGTGAGATTTTTTTTTTTTTTTTTTTTTTCATTTTCTACTTCGGCCATGATGATCAGACGTCTTTGCGTTACACCTCACGGAAGCAGAACAGGGAAATATTTGCGTGCGCACACACACACACACACACACACACACACATCAGTAAAGTAAAAAAAAAAATGATACACTACTCCCAACCTGATAATGATTGTGCTTATGGAAGTGATCCTCATGCTCAAATCTCCCACTTCACTATGTAACAACTTTTGGAAATGAAAACTGATATTGTACAAGGTGCCCCCAAAAGTCTGGATCCATGCACAATTATTTATTTATTTAAATACAGATATTAGAACAAACGCTCAAATTGATGGTCTTGAACTTTTTTGCGTATATGCTGAATATAAGACCAGTGAACAATTCTTAATGTATCAGAACTGACGTCGTTACACGCAGAGAAATTTCATATAAGGAAAAATATCTATGGATCCAGACTTTTGGGACACCCTGTATATTATGACATATACGTGTCTACGTAAGGTATATGTAAGGATTAAACCATGATAGGGAGTACTTAGAAACCCGGATGCGCAGAATCCTCTGCCCTGAAGACATTCCCAGGAAGGAAACTTAAATTTACACCTACTGTTATGATGTGCTGACACTGGAGACTCCTTCCCTTAATGTTTCATAAACATCTCTATAAAGAAAACGTCACCAAAATGAACAAAAGCTTTTCTTTGTTAAATAAGAGCAGATTATTAAGTTCTGTTTATTATTCCTCCTTTATTATTTAGAGCGTCCATCCATACAAGGCTCTGTGTGTTTAGCTGCTACCATAGAATATTACAAACATGTGATTTGAATGATAAATCACATGTAAATTCTATTGTAAATTCTGCTCACTCGGTCATTTTTGTATCTTGTTCAAGGTCAAGGTGGACATAGAGAGTATCCCAGGAACACCGGGTATGAGGCAGGGATACACCCTTTCATTGGGATTTGACTGAACTTCTCTGGGAAACTGAAGAACCAGGAGAAAATCCATGCAGCCAAACCAAAAGAGCCTCCACACAGACAGTAGCCCAAGCTAAGGGAAGAATGCTACTCACTACACCAACAATCAGAGCTGCTGTTATAAATAAACGTAATATTTACACCATGAAGATTCAGATCATATCTTTCTTCAATGTCTGGTTTAAAACATTTTGTTAGTTCTGGGACCTTTTCACTTACACAGCTGTCCTCTAGTCCTTGAGTGTCAGATGCTCTTCTATAAATTGACTTTAAAGGCTTAAAAAATACAGAACAACCGCTGAGATAAACGTGAAAGTGAGAGTTACTCGGAATTGTACCATTTTTTTTTTTTTTTTTAACAAATTTACCCCAAATTGAGTTGATCACCCAAGATGTATTTGGTGTCCAATGTTTGCCTGAAGTTTTGCATTGGAGCTATCAGGTTAATGTTGTTTGCAAAGGAAGTCTATCTCACCCCAAACCGTTTCTATAAATATCTGCCCAGCTCTTTATATAGTAGGGCTTTGGGGCTGAAAAGATTTCCATTATAAATGATATCAACAATAATAACTTGAGTCAAAAGTATGCAGTATCTTCTCCTCAGACTGTATCTTGCATAAAAAATAAAGGATTTGTAAAGTAGCATAGATATTTCGTTATATAAAGGTAATTTGTAAGTTTAGTTCATGTTTAAAGAATATGGTTTATACTGTAAATGTCATACTGTATCCTAAACCACATCAGCAAGTCTGGGTGAAATCTCTGAAGAACATGATGAGGTCTAAGGCAGAGATTTATAAATAGATGTTTTTTTGGCGGTAAGGCAGATGTCTGTTACTTGTTATCTAGATTAGCCACATATATAGCAGACATCAGTATCAGTCGATCGATTACATTTGGGGAAAGTGCAAACCTGATGTTTTTTTTGGGGGGGGGGGGGTGGTTGACAAGCTATTTATTTAAGAGCAACTCTTTGGCAGTGTTGGGATTTGAACTCACAATCTTTCCATGAGTAGAACAAAATCTCTACCATCGATATGCTATTAGCCCGTAAAGTTATCTTAGGTTTGCATTATATAAAGTAAACAAACGATCGACCAGATCTTAGATAGTTTCAAGGGGAGTAATACAATTCCACTGCCTGTTCATTTAGCTGTTTAGTGCACCAAGCGGGCATAGAATGAACAGTTCTTAATATAGGGTGGTTTTCAATAAAGGGGACACTGGGGCCGGACAGCAGCACAGGCAGCCCAGCACCCACAAAATGAATGGTGACTGTAGAAAACAAAAGATGAATCCTGGACATTTTTGCAGATTTAGAAATCCCTCCTTGGATGCATTTTTAGGTCCCAAAAAATAGGATGTGTTCTCTAAAAAGAGGAGGTGTGGTCACCCTACTTAATATAAAACTAATATCTAATATCTGTCTGTCTGTCCGTCCATCTGTCTATCTATCTATCTATGGTAGAAATAGCAGCACTGTTGGCATGGTGTGTGAACTCTAGCTTTGACAGTTCCACAAACCCAGCTACATCATTTTAGTTCATAACTGGCCATAATTGGACACTTATTTCATCATCATCCATGCATTTTTTTTCTGTTTGTCCCTGCCTGTGATACTTGCCAACACATTTAATTCCCAAAATATAAACCTCTAATAGTCTAAATGAAATTAAGGATGATGGAAATGATGTAGTGCCACGCGTTCACGTTAACGAACGCGGTCTTTCATATGAGTGCATGTTCACGGCCGTGAGAAAGTAAAAACCTCCCACTGTTGCAAAAAATAAATAAATAAATAAATAAAAAACAGAAAAAAAGTGCACCTCATATTCATATCTGCGTTTATCCTGATTTAGAACATATTATTTGGGTTGATATATTTGTATTCGGTAACATCAATAGCATACAGTGATTGTTTCCTTGATTGAACAATATCACAACATAGAACTATATAAAATTAGTGCTAGAATAAGCAATTGCCCCGTAAACATACTGAATGCAGTCTGAGTGTGACCCATTTTATACCGTCTCTTTCTGAGAGGCTTTTCTACTTTGCCCAAAAAAAAAAAAAAAAAAAAAAATCTGTAAGCTAAATCAGTCCCAGTGTACACTCCCCTCCATTGTTGTGAATTTGCATACACGCTCAGCTGTATTGTTTGGTTTGTTAATCAGGTGCATGGCCAGAATGACAGAAAAGTGGTTCAGGGGAGAGAAAACAGAACGGCCCTCACACTCCTCCATCCTCCCCTCTCCTCCCCTCTCCTTTTCTTCAGCCTCCAGTGATTGAGGTCAGACAGCCGCTTCCTCTCTGGCCAGCTAATGTGATTGCATCGGAGCAATCCCCCTAAACTGCATCCAGCTCTGATCTGCATAGTAATTGGCTGTGCTCTCCTTGGATGTGACCTTGGTGAGGTGCTCAGTCACTTTATCCTACAAACCGCCAATCACTCCAAGGTGCTTTGGCTTTCTCTATTTTCTTCTTTCACTGCCATACATAACATGGTGGACAGCTGAGATACAGCTCTGTATGCTGGAGTTCACCAAAAAGTAGTTCGAGGCATTTGAGGTACTTCAAGCAGAGGCAGGTACAGGTGTGAGAGAGCCACCATGACACCCTGGTCCTTCCTCCTTTATGGTTAACTTGATTAAAACCCTAGTACTTCATCCTTTACTCTCATTTTTTTTTTTGTTTCTTGATTCTTTGTGCTGGTTGTCGATTTCCTACCCCAGCAGCTACAGAATTTCAGGGTTTTTTTTGTAAATGTGCTTTTAATATGTTTTCGTTTCGATAGTGACAATTACACAGGAGCTATTATGTCGGACGCACCACATAGGCCTAACAAAAAACGGATTCGACTACGCTGTTATGTAACAAATTGAAACATAGGAGGCATTGTGTAAAAATATTTTTATTTAGCATGCATAGAAGGTGTCTCCTGTGTGCACGTTATAACAATCAGTAGGTTTTCCACCACGGGAAAGTCTTCAGGACAGAGGAACTGGGACTTTCTGGTTTCTCGGTAACACGACAAGTTGTGTGGGTTTTTTTTTTTTTTATGTCTTATTAAATTCAAGAGAGAAAATAAGAGGCTGGTGATTGAGTGATTTTTTACACCTGTTATAATGTTAGTGAAAACAAGAAATGCAAATATAAGGTCATAAATACAATGTGTCATTCTTTACTCAATTTGAAATTGCAGTCGTTGGTGATTTGCTCCTTGTATGAGAGAAAGAAAACTTTTTTTTGAGACTTGGTGTCGTAGGAAAATATTGAACATTGGGATGGTAACAATGACTCCGCTTCATGCCGGGCAGCAACACACCAACCCGTTGTTGATTATTTTCCTATGACAGTACTCCACCGTGTACTTTATCCTTTACATAGACAATCCTTTGCCTGTGTATATGTACTGTATTTTATACTTTTTCCTTGAAGAAAGGAAAATAGTTTCGAACATCTTTTCCTACGAGAAGCTTCAATAGAGAATGAATGAATGAATGAATGAAATGGAAAGGTATGAGATATGTGTATGCCAATTGTGGTGTAATTAAATTTCCCCCTGTGGTTTATTTATTGTATAGAATATATATTTAAACACTAGTGGATTGACATTCAGTTCTGGCCATCTTACAGCTCCTGGGTCCCCGGTTCCAACCTACGATTGGGTTACCGTCTGTACGGAGTTTTACAAGTTCTTTGTGTTTGTGTGGTTTTCCTCTTGGAGCACTGATTTTCTGATTACATGCCAATGCGTGCACTGGTTACGCGATGTCACCCTTGGTGTAAATGACTGTCTGTGTGTGTGTGCGTGTGTGTGTGTGTGTGTGTGTGTGCATGTTGCCCTCCACTGAACAGGCATCCTATCCAGACTGAATTCCCACCTCAATCCCAGGATAGGCTCCGGATCCACCATCAACCTGACCAGGATAAAGCTCTTACTGAAGACAAATAAATAAACAAACAAACAAATAAATAAATGATACTTCAGTTGAGACGTGCCTTATAGCAGTGTAAGTTATCCATGAATCTCTGATCCAGTGAGGAAAAAATCAATCAGATAGTCTAAAAGTGAGGAAGTCCTAGTGGACCTGAAGACCTGCGTAAAGGTGAATTATGTCTTTATAAATGGACATCTTTTTTTTTTTTTTTTAATATAAATAACACCCTGAGTTACTTAGATTACAAGTTTTTTTTTTTTCTGAAAAATGTTTCCCAATAACCTTCTCCCTGTCCTTCTAGCAATGCACAGATTTGTGTATGCTCTTTTAGAAGTTAAAAGTCTTATGTATTTTTTATGAATGTCTCCAGACTCCCCCCACCACCACCATCATTCCCACCCCCCACGCCAAGTTGAAAACAAAGACTCGCAACTTCATATGTCCCCAGATGTCAGTGACAAGGTACGCGGCTGGCTTTTCTGCTGATTTGATGTGCATTTCAAACAGCCAACTTCACAACTATGCTGCTGATTTGCAATGGAGATTCAGCGTATTTTTTTTTTTTCTTTTTCTTTTTTTTTTATTCTTTGCTTTGGAGGCAAAACAGAATGTCAAGTGAGTGACAAGTTTGTTTTCGTGTAATGATTTCTACAAACTCTTGGTCTGTTGTGTTTTGTTCTTTTGCTGGTTTGACCTAGTTGCAGATGAACACACGCTCCGGTTCTCGCCTTTTTTGCTCTCTCCGGTGTCTCAAACACTCCTTTCCTATTGTTAATCACAATACATTAAAACAAGCCGGCACTATGGAGGTGATTTGGTGTAACTAGATTCAAATATTCCTAATACATTGCACATATAATCATTACCAACATAAATGAAACAGATTGTTATTGGAGTGTGTTTCGCACTAAATTCATTGAGTTTGGTCCTGTTCATTTCTCCCCCCAGAAGCCCATTATATGTGCAAACATTGCCCGTAATGAATGTCTTTTTATGAGGTCCCCGAGGAAGTTGCAGCCGCCAAGGGATCAGCGCACCCGGCAGATTTAGCTGGAACGTTCTCAGCCGTATTCAAAATGGAGGAAAGCTTTGTTATATGAGTGTGCTGCCTCCCTTGGGCTGTCTCTCAGCGTAAGCCATGGGCTGTGATGACTTTCTCATACCAAAGCGGCGCCCCTCTCACTTTCCCTTTCTCTTTTTCTCTCTCTCTCTCCCTCCCTCTGTCGCCCACTCTCAGAGCGACGGCGGCATAATTGTGCCACGGGGTTTTTCGACGCTGACATATTTGTCACCTGGAGATGTGCCACTGCAATCTCGAGACGAGGCCCTGCTTCCTGTTTGGGGCTTTCAATACGTAGAGGCTCTTTGTTGACTCGCTGCTTTCTGTCTTTGTGTCAGGGAACTGACAATTTGGAAAAGTTTTATTCGCCTCCAACTTTTCCCCACACAGCTCTGAGCAGAGATCGACTTGATACAGAGACGGAGATGGACCAGCAGGCGAGAGGGTCTATCATGTACCGTGTTATTTAGATACCTCAGATCTTCGTTTATACAATATCTGACTTCATTTTATAATTGATCATTTTTTCTGACACATTTGCCCAGTGGCTTCCTTTTGATAATTACAAGTGTGCTTTTAGATATAATGGTTCTTCAAACATTCACTGGATAGTTATAGGTTCTTAAAACAGTTCCTCATGAAATCCCTTCTGATAGGGAAGAACTCTTTTGTAGTGTCACACAAAGAACCTTCAAGAGTTCCCCAGACGGACACCCAAAGAAGCCTTAAGAGTTCTACATTGTACCTTTTTCTAAGGGCGTTGGAGTTTAAACCGAGTACAGATTTTGGTTACACAAGTGGTTGTCCCTTTGACAGCCTTGGGGTCAGAACTTACTACCTTCTAGTCAGTTCAGAACCTTAGCTGCATAGCTAAGCTGAGTTTTTAGGGTTCCTCGCTGGTTCTTTGGAGAGTTGAAGACTTTCTGATTAAACACTATGTGGTACAGTTCTACATCAAACTTCTAATGGCCCTTTTCCACTGCATGGTATTGGCTCGACTCAACTCTTACTTACTTTTTTGTTTTTCCATTAGGTTTAGGTCATAGATAGTACCTGGTAACTAGTACCATTTTGGGTATCACCTCTGTCGAGGTTCCAAGAGAGCCAAGGAGTGACGTGAAAACTGCAGATTATTGATTGGTCAGAGAGAATCGTCACTATCACTGCTTCACCATCATGTGAGACAGGGCATCCTGAACATTATTATTTATAATTAACTGATAATGTGTGTGTTTTCACTGCTTGCGCACATTTGTGTGTACATAAAAAAAAAAGGCAAAATGCAGCGTTCAAACTGTCAGGATGCAATTCAATGGTAGCGGCATGAAAAAAGCACCTTCAGTTTACAGGTGGTGAAAAAACGCCGTGGTGTAAGTGTTGTTTGTAGTGTAATGGTGACGGCACAGCACTAGCAATCTGGAGATCAGGGTTTGCTTCCCTGCTCTGTAAATAGTATTTGGGGAAAATTTAGCCGCAGGTAACTCATTAAAAATTAGCCAGTCTATACTGATATTTTGTCTGACCTTCTTTAAGTAGAACCCATGAGTGTACATGCACGCTGCACTTTACCCTGTGTTTTCAGTAAGCAAAATAAAGCTAGCAACAGAGCGAAGGCTCCTGCCTTCATAAGAAACCTGGTCAAGATCCTATCCTTTAGTAAGACTGACGGAGTCCTCCTTCAGTCTGAGTAATGCCATGCAATAATGTTTGATTTATTGCAAAATCAATAACATTATCAACTGCATTTCCATAACAGAGGGTTAAGCGAATATCAGTACAATCTGGCTAATTTTAAACAAGTTACCTGCAGCCAAACTCCCCAAGCAATATGTACCGAACAGGGGAGAAAATCTGCGTCCTCGAACCGGGCCTTCACCATTCCACCACATTACGCTGCTGCACTACGATGGACCAACAAGATTTTCATTTTATTTGTCGGTTCAGTGCATGGATAGAAGTAGTATTAATAAAAATAAAGACGTTTCCGCATGTGTCGCATTGACATCGCGACAGTTTGACACACGGTGTTGCTATGACAACCAGCTACACTGAGGGGTAGTGGAAAACCAACTACTGATACCAACAGAGTCAAGTCAAGTCAGTCCAATACCAGGCAGTGGAAAAGAGCCATAAGTGTCCTCCAGAGGGACAGATTTGACCCCTTTACAGAAGAGTGTCCCAAACTATTTCACAGCTGCTAAATATACTTTGGGGTAGCATGCACTAAAAAGGGTTCCTCAAGGGTTCTTTGAATAATTAGCAGATCTGAGCTTGCTAAATGGTTTCTACTTTGAAAACGAATTTATCTTTTAAATGGTTCCCCAATGAAGACATGCCTAAGAAACCTTTGAAGTTTTATTCAGATTTAAAAAAAATAATAATAAAAATTTAGAACCCTGAACGGGACTAGTTCATGCTAACTTGACTTAGTTTGCTCCAAAGGTTATTAACAATACAATGGTTTAAATAGCTTAAAGGGGTTCTACAAGGAACATTTTCTGAAAGAGAAACCTTCTTAGTGTTCCAAGTGGACGTTTTAAGAGTTCCTCCATGGGAGCATTCAAAAAGGAAAAAAAATATTAAAAGTGCACCCAGCACTTTTAGGTTAACTTTTGGTTAATCATATATATATGATTAACTTTCTTTTTTTTATGATTAACTGTCTTTCAT
>JAOVYU010000040.1:8295181-8312183 GCA_025674565.1 Synodontis membranacea | reverse complement strand
AAAGTCAGACCTTCGACATCACGGAGCAAAATAAATGGAGCCCGAACAGAAAAGAAATTAACAGACACTTGAATTGTGAATGTAAAGTTTAATCACTTCCAATACTTAGTGGTAGCTCTTTTTTCCAGTACAGATGACTGGAGCAACATTATGGATCTGCACTTCAACACAATGAAAATAGTAACGAGGAGGGGGCGTGGTCAGGAATGAGCCAATCAGGTTGAGGAAGGTTCTCGCTGCTTCCCTCATCCAAATTACATGAAACAAATAGAAATGTTGAGATTTCTGTCGTCCATATGTTTCATTTGTTTTAAATGAATGAAGGCTGGTCGTTAGTGTGCTTCTTTCGTCACTCACCTTCAGCTTTCAGTAATCGCTTCATCCTAGCCCCAGTGGATCCAGAGCCCTTTCCCCAGGGACAGTGGGCGTGAGACAGGAATACATCCTGGAAAGAAGACCACAGTCCATTCCAAGGCACCTCCTAGGTCAGTCCGCCTACGTGTTCATTTTTGGGAGGAAAACAGAGGAACGCAGAGATCATGCAGAACATTTTCCCAGACAGTAACGAGAACTCAGGAAGGAACAACGAACCCTGAAAGCTGTGATTCAGTAAAGCTATATGCTATACCGCCGTGCCACCCTGTATTTCATTAATTAATTTCAGATACTATGAAATCATCACGCCTATCAGAACCACGCTTGAGTCCAACCACACCATATTCATCCGCTAAACAGTATTCTTAAGTACATCTGACAGCGTATACTGTACATTAGCAAGGCCATCATTACAGAGCCACTCAGCTGGATTCCTTAGAGACTGTGCACAATTATCATTTTTATATCACCTCTGCGCTAAGCTGGTCTCTGTTCAATGCCCTGACATTGTTTTGCGTGACAGACTCGCCCGCTGATGTGAGCACGGGGAACGAGATGAGGAGAAGCCAATTTTGCACCTGCGTCACTACTGATCAGCGATATGCACAGGGAAAAGGGAACGACGATGAGCTCTGACCCTAATCGCTCATTAACTGACTCACGAGGTACCCATTGGCCTAGCGTCTAGGAAACATTCCTGAAACAAATTTATAGTTTCACAGAGGATTAGGAATGGGAATGTAAGTTACAGCAGCATCGTGTTTTAATCTGTTTCTCCCTCATGTGAGGGTTACAATTTTGTTTTGTGGTTGATTTACATTAAACATACAAAACAGTATAAGAGGGGAAAAAAAAGTATAACGTCTTTAGGAAGAAAAAAATTGCTTTTTCTGCAGTATAAGCTGACCAAGCAAACGTGCTACCCTTACATCTCACTTTAATTTTTTTTTCCATAAAAAAAATCAGTACTTTAAATAAGCAGTGTTTTGTATTAAGATGACGTCTCCTTCTGCTTTTTTCTGCGCAGACAAAAAAAAGAATTTTGTTGACTTTAAAAGGATGATACAGTTATTTAAAGATCCACTATGTAGGATTCAGTTGATCACTTGAATGCCCCTCCCTTACCCATCAATTGCCCCTCTCTTTCCAAGCATGTATTAGAAAGTACAATTGCCATCAGGAACCTGTATCGTACATCCAAGTACTTACATTCACACTTCCTTACTTTTTCTGTTCTAAATAATAAGCATGATCCTCTGTTTTTGGGTTCTCAAACTTGTTAGCCAGCACCAGCAAACACTGATTCCTCTTTTCTTTTTCCTTGCCTTCCTCTCTTTTCCTTCATTGTCCTTCCAGTGCTTCCTTTCTTGTAAAAACATGAAACATGTAAAGTGCTCTCTAGAGGTTTGTTCATTCTGGGCTACTGTAGTGGCACAACATCGGAGGCTCCGTGGAGGTGGACCCGCTCATTCGAAGCTTACAAAAACACTACAAATCATAGTTACGTGTAATTATACACCAATGAAAGCATACTTATGAATATTACTATGTACATTTCATTTGTGTGAATAGTTTCCCTTAAATCCTACATACTGGACCTTTAATTATTAAGTGTCGATGGTGGCGTATTTATTTATTTAATATTGACTAGCATGGTCATTCTACAGTTGGTGTACTGTACGTACAGCCCAAAACAAATATGAGCTTGACTTATTGTTGGTAGACAGTGACTGATTAATACTGCTCCTTACTCGTGAAATGCACATAGTTCGGGGGGGGTTTGCACAAAAGAATAAGATGGAAATAATTATCCTGGAGTCACACCAGGAACCAAGTCATGCAGTATTAGGGCACTAGGCTAGGATGAAGCAGTGCAGACTGAAGACATTAGCTATTCCGTTACCATGTAATAATTATAACAAGCATGCGATTTCACTGATTTTCAAATAAATAAGCACCTTGGAAAAAAAAGCAACAGCTGTGAAAGACGGGCTCGTAAGTGTTCACCCAAGTTGTCTTGTGATTCTTTTGAACGTACAGTAGCGAACTTCAGATGGGAACTTCAGCGACGATATGCGATCTTTCTGTTTTGCCATCTTGACACCGGGAGTCCAGGGAGAGCAAGAGGCTCCTAACAGCACGCAGCGTCATGTCAAAGCGTACAAAACAGATTCGTCTTACAATGGACCTAAGCTGAGGGAACATCTGTCAAAAAGGACACTTGTGAGTTCATTAGTGCCGAATGAAGAAATGAACAGATTGATGGAGGGTTAGATGCTGGAAGTGACGGCAGAGCCTCTGCTTTGCATTGCATCACCATATTGGCACAGTGGGAAGCTCAGCCAAGTGATAGAGTTTCCTGTAAAAGACTGAGCCGCTCATTTTCACCTCCCCCTCCTTCCTCCAGGAACGAAAGTGGGGGAAGAAAGAAAACATGAAGTGAAAACTTTTTTAAGAGGAGGCTGGCAATTAGCACAGTGTTAATGAACCCTGTCGCATTGTCTGATCAAGAGGCCCACGCTAATTACGAGCAAAATGTCTCAGTCCTTCTGCCACTGTGTACCGAATACACACATACTCTTATCTTTTTTTCTCTCGCTCTCTCTCTCAAAGACACAACAGCAAAGGGCAAACCATCAGAGAACTGCGAGCCATAACTGGATAAACAACAACAGCAGTGCGAGTGAAGACGGAAAAATGACGACTTCTCCGTGCACTGTCCTTTAACTTCCTTTAATCTATACAACACTCAAATCTAAACTTTAATTACAATCAATGGAACGTGTTAAAAGATCTTCAACTTTTCATAGATTCTTTTTTTTTTCCAAGACATGATGCTTCTGTATATAACCGGTTTCATAAAAGTATAAGTAATATTACACCAGAGCACTGCTGAATACTCTTGATACTGATTAGCGAGAAGGTGTTGATTAATTTTCTATAAAAGCCCTTCCGACAGTTGTTCTGGCTGCGAGACAAGTCACAGGTTTGTATAAAAGTGCTCGTTAAAACACCTTATTGTTTCTGTACCAACAACCTACACAAGCGCACTGTATGTGTGACGGTACAAATTAAACGACAAAAAAAAAAAAAATGTGGAAGTGTTGACGTAATTTTCTGTGACGAGACATTTATCTAGCAATTTTGTTAGAGTCGTCTGTGTCAACACGAGAAAGACTTTCATACGTCCACAATTTGTGCTTTCTCAGGAACAGGACACATTTTTTGGTCTTATTTACTTGGAGAATTAAAGAGGCTTATTAGGAAATGCCGGTCTGAATGTACAGCCATCGGTTCTAATCCAATACACCTTTTGTCATATTCAGTAAATATTTACTCATGGTCCGCTAGCTGTGTGTACGCTGAAAAAAAAAAATCCGGTGCTCGTACACACCCCTGGCTCTGTAAACAGAGAAACAAAGAAAGTGGCTTGGACCGAGCCACAGAACACTATTCCAGCCGGTCAGCAAGATGGGGCAAATCCCAGCCAATCACAGGACACGGGGGAGGGGAGAAGGGGAAGATGGGGGTGTCATTGTTAGTGTTGTTGCCTTGAGGATTCGTGAATTTGGGGGCGGAGCTTCTGAAGATGTACTGAAGGGAGGTGTGTATTTGTTTGGCTGTTGAGTTCAAATATCAACAATCTTTCTCAAGATTCAATGACAAATTTGTAGTTCTTCTAGTTACTTATAGCGTTTATTATAAAATCTGAGTGTGTTTACGAGATTTGGAATTTTATCATTTTTCCTTTTTATAGAAAACAGCATGTTAAACAGCATCTGAAAGAAAGTCATTAAGTCTGTTTTTTCAGGTGAGCATGTTATGGTTTATACATCATCGACTGGTGGTTTTAAGCTTCGCTTATTTGTTAGCTACTGTAAATTCGCCTTTTAGCTCCAGTGCACAACTAATGAAAGAATATTTAGGCAATAAACCCGTCTCAGCTGATCGACTAGCTTTGGGGTAAAGAAGGAATGACAGAATAGTCATCACACAAACACACACACACACACACACACGACCAAGAACACTAAAAAAAAAAAAAAAAAAACTTTCCACGTATGATTTGCGGTGTATGTGTTATTACATAGTAATTACATCCTTATAACATCTCTCACCACACTTGGTATATAACCAAATACATCTTCTAAATGGAAATACTATATCTCTAGGTCAAGAAAGGAGATCTGTAAAATAATCTGCTACACTAAAAGATTTTTTTACTCACACAGTGTGTTCCAAGTTCTGCAACATGGTGACATATGTAGAATGCAGATGAGGAAAAATGGTATGAATACATACATCATGTATCCACTAGAGGAAATGCCAGGGTCTCTCTCTCTCTCTCTCTCTCTCTCTCTCTATCTCCCCCTCACACACACACACACACACACCTCCTGTGGTAGAGAACGTGACGCTCCGCTAGCTTAAGCAGAGAGCAGTGACTAAACACGTTCGTCCCGAGGGGCTCCTCTCAGAGCTGTAATTCAGAAATAGCGCTTTAATAACAAGCTACTGCTACTCTGCATCATTAATCTGTAAATTAATGAAATGCTCCACCCCCGTGTTAATTCTTCTTCTAGTATTATTTTTAGTTATGAGGCCAGACACTTAATGTTGCACGCATGTTTTAATTCCAGTGAGTGGCTCACTAAGGGAGCTCAGGCTTGCCTAATCTTCATCCTGACATTATTATTGTCTTCATCATAAACCTGCAGTAAATACACATAAGCTTAACTGCTGTATACTGGAAGAAGGCTACAGAGGTTTGGGGTCTGATTATTTATTTATCCCCCCCCCCCACCGTGGAGATGTCGCAGGTCTGATCCCGAAGCCTCTCGAAAAGTCACTTTGTTCAGCCAAACGTGTCTGTGTCAGGTTTTTCAAATGCAAAAATAAGTTGCTAATTTCGCCTGGTGCTCTTTCTAGACAGTGCAGGTTTAATTGCTAATTGTTAACTGGGAATGAATGCATTTGCATATTAATTAGGGAGCCCATTTACATTTTTAATTTGCTGCCTTCAAAGGGGGCGAGATAAAAGGTCGCACAATTTTAAATAATTTATGCTCCGTCGGTGAAAAGAAAGCTGAAAAGAAGAAGCGCTCAGCTGATTTTAACCCCTGAGAGCTTTTACAGAATGGGAGCGCTCCAAAAATTGTTTTTACAAATCTAATTAAACGGAAAAGGGCTCGGAGCACAATGGCGCACACAGACGTCCTGCGCGGCGGACAGCGAAGGCACCGCACTGAAGATTTCGCTTAAAGATGATGTGTACGATATTTCATAACCTGCCTTTTGTTTTTAGGGTTCATGCACGCCGGTGTGATCACAAGACTTTCAGGGACCTTTTGGCCTGTTTCACTCATTTTACAAGATCAAGGTGTCTGTTTATTAGCTTCACCTATAATAGTGTAGGGTTGGAAACCTCAGGAAAACTATTATACAATTCTGATTATCAAGGTAACAACTGGATGCTCGCCAATAGCACTAAATCGTACAGTATCGATTGATATATTTGATGATGTCATTACATCTGGTTAGATTACATAGCCTAGGATCTACATGTGATCAGCTTTGGTCAGAATTGTGGTGGGGGGGGTTGATGGAAGTTTTGTTTGTTTGTTTGTTTGTTTGTTTGTTTGTTTGTTTCTCAGAGACACAATTGGTGCTCGTGTTGCCAAGCGGACGTTATGTGGAGTTAGCCACGAATCCGTTGCTGTTTTGCTAGCCATCGTGTGAAGACGGCATTCTGTACCCTGCCATAGTAATGACCCCTGTTTTCGTATAAAGGTGATACAAAGCCTAGCGAGCCGTATCGAAATGTCCTACCAAAGGTTAAAGGCCATGTTTGCTTTTCATGGTTAGGGTCAGGGTCAGGGTTTTGGATGTTACTATGAACTAACCTAAAGCTCACATTCAGGCGTCAGTGCGCCAAACTGGCGTGACTGACAGTGCCACGTCCACTGTCATGTTCACCCACCAGACAGCTTTACATTGACACTCTTACACATCTTTATTTTCCTGAGCAATTTGTGTTAACCTTGTTCATCATGGACTGGAGCTTTGTTGCTTGGTGGGCTATTTCTCCACCCAGCAGTAACACCCCAGATGCACTGATACCTCTGAAAGTTCTCAAAATCAGAACTGCACCAGTCTTTCTATAATAATAGCATTTCACTATAGCACCTACAGGTCTTAATTAAAAGTGCTTTCACACTTCACCTTGATTTACAAGGAAGAGAAACATTCCGAGCTTGCTGTCTCGATTAGGTTGCCATCCGAGGAGGTGGTTTGACTTTGTTGTGGCTCCAGAGGCAGAAAATTTGATCTGCCTGTGTGAGTTGACTGTTCGTAATCATAATTAAAGCGGGACGAGTCGCGTGCCAGTGAATGTCCAGAAAACAGACCTGTTGTTCTTTTTAGAAATAATTACTAATAATGATTTGAATAACAGTAATGAGGTCATAAATCTTAATGATTTTTAGTTTTATTTTTCTTCTTTTTTTTTTTTAATCACTTTCCACCAACTTGCGATCTGACAGATCAGAAAGATAAAACGAGCAAACAAACAAACAAATAGAAAAAAACCTCGTTATATTTGATTTGATTAGATTTTTCTGAAAAACCGTAACTTCTTACCAAGGTATTATATATATATACAGTAAAATGTGCTGGAGGATGAGTAAAACATTGTTTAGATCGCAGCCCAAGAAAGACTTTTTTTGATCAATTTGAGAGCTGCGAGAAGGGAGAGGGATGCTTGATGATGTAACTCAGAAATAAACAGAGTTTGATCTCATAGAAAATTAATACGAATTCTACGAGCTTGCACAACACCTCATACTAACGGGAATTAAATTTATAACTTGGCAACCATAAGAACTTTTGGATTACGAAAAGAAAAAAAAACAACAACAGTACATTTACAGCATTTTCAATTAATATCTGTACTTCAGGTGATTGGAAACACTGCAACCTTTTTGAGAACTACACATAAGTAGGAAATCGCTATTGATGCATTGCCTTCATGCTTCTTTAAACAAACTTGATGGCTTGTCTTGTTCCTCCTGCATCTAAAACACATTGTGATCTCTTGACTCTCCTCTTTGTAGCAGTGATCCTAATTACACACCCTGAATGAAGCAAGTGCTGGAACATTTAAATCTGAGCGCATCGCCCGTCTACTTGACATTTGGTCTTTGTGCCTATGCACTTAAATTACATCCTGCCAATCCTGACGGTCATGAGGAGCAAAGAGACAGAGAGAGAGAGCACGAGAGAGAGAGAGAGAGAGAGAGAGAGAGAGAGAGAGAGAGGAGGTATAAGTAAGGAAGTGTGACTCGCTTGATCTCCAAGCGAACTTGCTCACAAAAAAGACTCATTTGATCGACACAATTAACTCAACATTCCACTGAATGGAAAGCGAGGGCTCGGAAATTAAAGGTCTATGCCGTGGCACATTCACCGTGGCCCCTAAAATTAAGTGAACCAACTTCATTCACTCCACTGAATGCAGTGAAGGAGGGGGGTCCGTCTTGATTGAATAATTGATTTTCTCGAGCGGCCTATGTTTAAAGAGGGATAACTTGACATCCTTTGACCGGTAATGATTGTAATTACTGCAATGACTGGTCATGTCAAATATGACACTGAAAGCACTGTTATTAACCATTCTTATCCACAAAGAGAAATTTTGAAAGAGCAAGACACTCCTGTCTCGTGCCTCAGCGTGACCTGAACGCGCGGCTGGACTGATTGGAGACTGGTTTGAAGTGAAGAGCCTGGTTAATTGACTGTGTGTTCAGAGCCACTGAGGTGTCTGCGACTCTTCTTCCCCCTCCGATCAGAGCACTGAGACGAAAACCGGGAACTTCTGATGGTCTAGACTGTTACACAACACCACAACATGAGCAATCTCCAAGTCATGATCCTGAGAGTCTCAGAGTCTCAGAGTCTCGGCAATGCTTGCTTTCAGGTTTCTGAGACTAAACAGTGATGCTTCACTCTGTTTCATCATCCAGCTCAGAGCCTCATTGCACTGCTGACAAATGACCCGAGAAAAGAAAAATCACGTACAGCAGTTTGGCAGCTGTGCTCATTTGCATACTGAGGCATTAATTAGCTCGTGCGAGCAGTGGAGTGAGCGTGACCATGGGGTTCGGAGTGTGGAGGTGATCAGCAGTGCACAGGATAGAGGATGATGTTCTGGTTTAGAACTAAAAGGTTCTGGAATGCTTGTGAACAGGAACCACATCGTTTCAGGACCAGACGCTGGTTTGTGTTTCCACTACAGGAAATAAAGACATTATGGAAAACAGCAGTGAAAAGTCAAGCCAAACACAGAGAAGGGTTCTCAAGTCTTAATTGTTCTAAAGGTAGTATTTAGGACCTTTTCTAAGATGTTATAAGGGTTTGTGAATGCTTAATGGTTCTAGATTTAATAAAAAAAAGTCTCTTTCCTAAAAAGGTAACCCACTGGTTTGTGGTCCTTAATGGTTGCGATATAATAATCAATTCAAATCCCTACATCAGTTTGACGTGAAGGAATTGAGCTGAGATTAACACAATTTGTTTTCCTACATCCAAGATGTAAGTATTTTCAAAGTCCTGAATAAAACCGAACCCAGAACTTTCTCCTGAGCTCAGGATCAAACGCAGGTGATCGCGAAGCGGCAATGGTCTGTGCAATGCTTATCCGTTTACTTTTCTAATCACAATCAAACATTTGGAAAATAAAACACTCAGTTTAAAAAAAAAAAACTTCTTAATTTTCTGTTTTTAGTGACAGAATTGGAAATTGGGAAAATGGAAAACCTGTGTTCAGATGGCAACTGATTTAATTTCTTTTTAAAAAAACGTTCCTTTTTAAATTGTTCAACCATATAATAGTGAATGGGCATGTGATGTTATAGTCTCATTACATCTTATTTAAATTCCTACTTTCTTTAAATATAGTAGGTGGTTTCTATTAACTTTTTTTTTTTACCATTTATTATTACTCTATTTACCATCTATTTGCTCTCTTTCCATTTTGCTTTATTCCACGGTGAACATTAAAAGTTTTCACTGGCTCCAAATGAATTCTGTCCTCCTCCTCCTCCACTGCTATGAATTCCTAGCGACTATAAAATCACATGCCAATGCCACTATTATTGCTGAACAATTCAATAATTATAATTAATAATTATTGCCACCTGAACAACAATTTTCAATTATACTACTAAAAACAGAAACATAATAATACAATAATGTAATATACCAATTTTCTTTTTTGTTTGTTTTTTTTTGTCTGGACAAAAAAAAGAAAAAGAAAACATTGGGTTTTTAAACTCTTAAAGTGTTCTATTATTCAAATGTTTGTGTTTAGAAAATGAAACTGATGAGCATTACACACACCAGCAACATCACCTTTGAAAGGTTTCAGGTATGAAAGCCTTGTACAGTTTAAGGTCTATGTAAGAGTTAGCAGCAGATACCAGTCACGTACACTTTAAAGCAAACAAGGTTTCTCACCAACTGCTGCTTTTTTAGGTCACACTGTGATCATACCACGAGCCTCGATTACACACTCACTCACGAAGCCAGGTTGTCCTAATGAAGCAAGTGAAGAGCAGGTATCACCAAGTTCATAAGCCTAAGGATATGATCACTCAAATGTTTGTGGGCAAACAAGAAATAATTTATATGCCTTTCTTTTCTAATATTGACACACTCTCTCTCTCTCACTTAGCAATACCCTAAAACAGCTAGTCATGTTTAAACGCGAGCACTACTGACACCAACGCCGTATAGAGGTGTACATGTTAGATCCTTAATCCTCGTGAAGCCCTGCTTTCAAAATGGAGGGTTTTATGGTGTCAAGAAAAACTGTTGATGCAGCAATCACTTCTTCTACCCATGATCCTTTGCTCTCATTAGCAGCTTTAGTCCATCACCGGGTGTGATGTGTTTTTAGATGCGCCACATTTTTGATCAGGATGAGGAAAGAGACAACCCTTTCATTTCAGGAACATGGCATCTCTCTTTGAACACACCAATAGTTTAGTGTCGACTGGTTCATTAATGTGAAGGTTACTCTTTTATCACCTGTTTCGGAGCTGCCAGTATACAAAGACAACCATGACAACGGGCACAGAGAAAAAAAAAAAAAAACAGTATATAGGAAAGAAGCAGGAGTCAAGTGTTACTCACTGTGAGTTTGAGACAGATTTTATAGCAACTTCTGAAGAACGTTTATGAGTACAGGTTTCAGTTCTAGACGTTCTACGACCCCACAACACAAAGCAATGCAGCTGATAATTATTTAACGCGATCAAACGGGAAAACATCTTAAAAAAGAGTAATACCCACTGGTCTTCATATGAGCTTCTTACAAGGATATGTAGCTGGGAGAAGAGGTGATGTCCTCATTTGAGGACAGTGGGGTATCATGAGGTTAAGGCAGATGGGCTACAACAGGGATTGGGTCCCACTTCTAAGGAATCTCATAGGGGCACAGAGTTGGAGAAACTGGGCAGCTGAAGGGTGGAAAAAGACCACTGAAATTTTTAATCCATAAAAAAAAAACAAACAGCAAATAAACCCCCCAAGTGGCACAGTAGAATCACCCCTCAACCATAACATCAAGAAGCAGCCAAGTAGGATGTAAAAAGAGGCGTTACTTAGCAACAATCCCAACCTTTTTTTTTAAAAAAGCATTCAGAAAGAAATCTTTCTCTCTGAAGCTGCAGATGGAAAATCATCATGCCTTTTTTCAGAATGAACTGCGACAGTTTCCTTATCCAATTAGATCTTTTTTTTTTTTTTTTTGCAGCATGCACAAAGTTTCACAATCTGAAATGCAATATAGGGCTCGATTTTATCTTGGGCTATGAAAATGATATTATATTGTATTCTAATTGGAATAATATAATATCTGAATTTGTAGAAGTCGCACATTTGCCCTGAGTAGTAAGAACATTATGAAATCAGATTGAACAGGGGAAATCTGAGTGGATTGAGGGTTTTTTTTTGTTGTTGTTTTAAATATCTTATAGAGACCCATGATCTTGAGTGCTACCTCCTAGATTAGATTTCATTTGAACGGAATATAAGTTTTTCATTTGTTTTCTGGACCACTTGTAGTGTTCAATACTAAGTCTGGAGATTTCCCCTAAAAAAGGATTTATTCATGAAAAAACAAGTTTTGTCAAGTTTATATAAATTCTTCCTCCTCTGCCCTGCAGAAATGACAGGATGATGATACATTAGTGATCCAAGTGACACACAATGCAGATGTCCACAAGGAAACATTTCAAATGAAAGACACTGATCAATCCTATTTCCCACCTAACACTGAACGAGGATGCTAATTAACCTCATTAACCCTTTATAGGGCACAAATTGAAATACTTGGAAATTGTAAATTTCATCCCTAGATTGTTATTGGAGGATATATTTTAATAAAGTTTTTCATTTTTACTTTGCAAGGTCAATATAGTTACCATATATGGTTCCTCACTGGTCTAGGGGAACATTTTTCCAAAAGAGTGTGTATATAATAAATGCAAGAAAAACACTTAAACTTAAAGGAACATTTATTTATTCAGAAAATTCAAATCCATGTGGTTCTACATGGCCATTTTGGATGTCTGTAGAAGAAAATAAACTTTCTTGCAATATAAAGGGTCAAAGCAGCAGTGGATGTTTAGGATTGAAACTTTCAATCATTTTGTTTAAGACCACTGAAAACTTTGTAGTGAATGGCAAGGACCGCAAAAAAATATTTATTAATAAATGTGCAGGAAGCAGGACCTACAGCTTGTTCTAGTGGGCACACAGATTGCACGATATACAATTTAAGTTTCATTTTGATGTTAATGCCTTGTAACTCAATATACATTCACCGTCCACTTTAAAAGAGGCACCTGTGCTCCTGCTCATTCATGCAATCAGCCAATCAAAAAAATCTAAATCTGCAACGCAATGTAAAATCATGCAGACACGGGGCAAGAGGTCCAGTTAACGTTCAGATCAAATGTGATCCCAGTGACTTTGACTGTGGCACGCTTGTTGTATTTCAGAGACTTCTGATCTCCTGGAATTTTGGCCGGGCTGATTTGAGCTGACAGGAACTCAAATAACCACTCTTTACAACGGTGGTGAGCAGAAAAGCATGTCAGAATACACAGCACATACAGCCTGAAGGCAGATGAGCTACAAGAGCAGAAAACAATGTGAGGTTCCACTCCTATCAGCCAAGATCAGGAATCTGAGGTTACATTAGGCACAGGATCACTGAAAGTGGACGGTTTAAGACTGGGAAAAAAAAACCTGCCGATGTTTCTCCTTGCCAGTAAGAGGACACTAGAGGATTTGGATTCCCTTTGAGGTACGGTGAAATTTATACATTTGATCATTCACTGGACTGTAACTATTTGTATAGTGCTCAAATAACAACTTTACAGAAATTCAGATATAGATTTAGGTCCCTAATGAACAACCCAGAGATGACAGTAGTAAGGAGAATTTCCCTGAGATGACTTGAAGAAAACCTTGAGTGAATCATTACAGTATACAGGTAAAAAAAAGTATAACAACAATCAGCATTAAGTGTGTAGAAAAGATGTACAGTATGAGCAGTATGGGATGAGCATGGGACAGGCTTTATGATTGTTTTGGGAAGTGCATGTGGGACCAGGATGAAGACTTTCATGGAGTCTTTAGTGTTGTGCGTGTCGTTTTAAGGTGTTAAACCAAATCATTTCTTTGCCAATTTCTAGACCTTTATTTGTGAGAAAGAAAAAAAAACAGCTTTTTTCTCTTTTTTTTTTTTTTTTTTTTTTTTTTTTACAAATAAGCCTGTAAGACGAGAAGTACAAACTGAGGATATGACAAAACCTAAGAGGTTTTGCTTTTGCACATAGTGGAATAAACAGCATTCCTGGAGCAGCTGTACCGTTGTATCTCCACACAATTTACAAAGATAATTAAGACAAACAAATCTCTTAACGTATCATCGAAAGATTGAATAAGAAAAGCCTTTGCACATCTCATGAATCAACTAAATCCTTCTGCTTCAAAAACTATCATTAATTCCAAGCTTCATATGCCACTGCTCTGATTTCCATCTCATCACAGCCCAGAGCTTATGACAGAAAATGTTTGGGCTTATGTACTAATAATGCTAGATCAAAATGCATTTAAATATGCATCACTGGTTTCAGATTAGCAATAAAAATCCTGACATAAAAAGAAAAAGACCCAAAGCAAATAAATGTATTTTTTTTTTTCCCTTTTGTTTTCATTATAATGGATTTACACAAGTTAAAAGAAGACAACCGACAGAAAAAAATAATCTACCAGGCAATAATCTACCTGATGTTAGAGCGATCACTAGATGCTTTCTTAGACTGGGATTATCTCAGATTACAGATTATGTTGGTCAAATATTTTTGCCCCACATCTATTTTTTTTTTTTTTTTTAAGTAAAATGTCCATTAGTCCTGAAGAACTTAATGCATTTTAATGATGCATTTTTAGTGATCTTGAAATAATCTTCATATAGAGTGATTTGGCTCCCAGTCACGCTATAAAATATGCCACGTTAATGGAGAATAACAGAAACGAAAAGCACACTCCTTTTAAAGAAATATTATCGGCGTTGGAGGACAAACTTGAAGACGGGAGTAAAGTTTTATGTGCACAAGCTCACATAAACACACGTCTAGTCGTTACAATCAGATTGTGATTGCGTGATGAAATGTATTCAGTTATTTTCTTCGTAGAGGCAAAAGTAGTGGTCGTCATCAGAGTCATCAGGGAGTTTAAAGAAGTGCACAGTCGCCCTCTGGTGGATCAAGTTAAACGCAGCGTCAGGAGCCTTTGAGGATCACTGAGACACAGTGCAGCTACGGCGCGATGGTCAAGTCTCTCTAGTGCTGTCTCTACACTAGCAAACCACAATCTGTAGTCTATCCTCTCTGATGCTGACAAGTCGCTCACAAGTTGCCACTGCCACCTTCCCTAGTGGGCGCGTAGCAACCACTCCAGTTATCAGGTCAACTTTTTCTTGCAAAGTTATAAACGGTTTATTGTGTAATTTATACACATCACTGTGCTATTTCAATACTTTGATACTGAAGTGAGTACGAGCCCTTGGGTTTTCTTCTGTCGAGTTGAGAAAGCAAGGGGACCTCGAACTGTCCACTCCATGTGATCTGTTGAAGGAATCATCTGAATGCACTATAAATAATCTCTGTACAATTACGATTTTTTTGTTTTAAATATTGTTTTACACCCTGTCGCCAGAATAGCGACTCCATATGGTGCGTTTTCCCAGCAAATATGTAATCGGCTTGCTATTGTGATGGCGGGTTGAAGGAGAGGCCTAAGCACTTCTACCTGCTCAGTCTGAGCCTTATTGAGTTTTTCACCACTTGGATGGGCTTAGCCGGAGGAAGAGGAACATCAGACAGATCAGTGCTGGACATTTTCTGAAAAACACAATAGACATCCTGTAAGCGATACTGCACTGGATATTGTTTAACTGTGCCAGGGCTTCACAAATAACAACTAAATTACAGTTATTAATATCACAACTACACATCATCCAAATTATTTTTAATACCAAAACAGTTTTCTTTCATATTTCAGATTATAAACCATATGTTCTTTTCAGACTCAAGATAAGGCTTGAGTATATGATTTAAATGCTAAATAGAAAAACACTTAAACTCAACCAACACCAGTAAACAATACATGAATATGTATGCAAGCAAATAGATACTTAAAACATCATTTAATGCAACAGTCAATTAACAGTTAGACAACTTTACTTAAGCTCATCAATGACAGTAAATTATGATTAAAAAACGAATTAATTAGGTCCTACTTTAGACACTCACAGAAAGACGACTCAATAAATGTTAAGATACAGCGTTCCCGTTAAATATCACCATACCTGAGATAGTGGTATCTTCCCATGTGTGTCCAACTCCTGTGCATAAGGAACATGGTGCAAAGATATCTCAGTGCTTTTTATATGCTTTTAAAAAAGTCAAGCCTCCATTATAAGCGCATACAGGCAAAAGAAAAACACGTCTCCACTCACCCCTGCCTCTGTCTCTATTTTCACCTCTCCGTCTAACTCTGTAAAATCGCCAGCCTGCATCGAATAAACAATTAGCACCGCCAGAAATGGAATACGGCTCTGAGAAATATTTCACGTTTGTACGCGGTGTGAGATATTTCGGAGAAAACGAACAGATATACCTACCGGAGAAAATTCAGCATCCTGGTCCACTGATTCTGAGGTAGAATCCTACAGTGAAAAGGATTTTATTGTGTTTACAGGGAAATGATGACACAAAAAAGTAAGGGTTAGGAAAAAATTAATAAAAATAAGCAACAAAGATTTAATAAGTAGTAGTGACATTTACTGACATCAAATGAAGCATAGCCTGACCAAAAAACAACATGAAGTAGGAGTTTCTGGATTTACCTCCTGTAATCTGAGCTTCTTGGCTTGCTCATCCTGGAGCGGTGAGCCTGGTCTGTCCCCTGAACAAGCAGGACTGGGGGGGTTTGTCTCTTTTGGACTTGCTGTAACAGAGAACTGAGCATTACGCTGTGGCTTAACTCCCGTCACTCTAGGACATGGACAGAACCGCATAATATACACAATATGGTAGCAAACAGATGAAACAACATAAGGCATGTGCGCGCACACGTACCCGCAGCAGGATGTGTGTCTACTGACGTGTCCATCTTTTCTTGAGAATCTGAGCTGGCAGTGGTCCCTGTGGAGCTGTATGCATGCACGAATAATCAGAAGGTTATTTATATTGCAAAATTCATACATTTAAAAGGCATCTCAAACGATAGGGTAACAGAATTAAACTTGACTAAGAGGAAACATGATGTACAGACGTAAATTAAAAAAAATAATAAGCCATTAAAAAGCCTGCATCATTTATTTAAAACTGAATAACTTAAATGAATATAATCTCTCTAAATAAATATAAACTTTATAAATAAAGTTTAACTCTCTGTTTTTCAATATTATTTCTGGAAATTGTGAAAATCTCGTAGCAGCCAATCAGAGCAAGAGTTTTCCTTAACCCAAGGGTTTCTCAGGGCAGAAAATTTTAATCAGATCAGTGATTTAGTGCTTAGGTAATCCCCTCGTGTTAAAGTGAGTCAGAAAATACAGATTTGTGAAAAGATTCTTTCTAATAATAATCTAATAATCAAAGTATCTGATAGTTATTTCAGTGTTTATATAGATTCCACCAACAATGTTTCAAATAATTAACTAAAGAAAACATTTATTTTTATTTTTTTTGCATTTTGTTAAAATAAATGTTTTGTGAAACAACGACAACAAAAAAAAAACATAAAAGACAGCAAGATGTGCAATGTGATTCTCAGATGCCTACTGTACATTTTGTCACCTGACAACTAGTTGGGAGTACAGTCGACCCTCAGCTCTTCATGCTTCAAATTTCGCGGCTTCACTTTCACTTAGCGCGTTTTTTTTCCCAATACAGTATATTGGGATCGACATTAAAAAGTCGATCGAGACAGTGAAAATGATACAGCGCGCGCTCGGTTGTCTGAGTCAATTATACACCCCTGTATTAAAATT
>JAOVYU010000040.1:8251525-8261973 GCA_025674565.1 Synodontis membranacea | reverse complement strand
CTGGATAAATGGGGAGGGTTGTGTCAGGAAGGGCATCCGGCATAAAAACTCTGCCAAATCGGACGTGCGGACAAAAAAAGATCCGCTGTGGTGAACCCTAGTTAGGAATAGCCGAAATGGGAAGAAGGAGAGTTGTCAATTCATAATGACAATTCTTGACCTGAGCAACAAGGCATGAAGATTTAATTCTCTTCTGAGATCAAACTTATTTTTATTTCTTATTACATAATCACATTTACCTATGCTTTTAATAAAAAAAATACTATTTTATTTATTATTATTATTATTATTATTATTATTATTATTATTATTATGTCCATTAACTTTGGACATGTGTGATTAGACCAGGGGTGCCCAAAGTTTTGCATACAGCTGTATTTGAGATCCATCCCATATCTTCTGAGCAGTCTTTATTATTCCTGTGAGAACTTACCGAGTACTCTTCCAGAGCCACTCTTCTCCTTCTCCTCGCACCTGGAGCACTAACAGTCCCTACGACCTGAAACCTCTGTCCTGCTCTCGGCTCCTCAAACGAGTCTCCAGCGGCGCAGGTGGACAAATACTGACACCAGACACAACAAAGAACATTCTCACCTTCAAACTTAACTTTAAAAAACAAACACAAACACTTAAACTGAACCGTACCCTACCTCAGCGATGTATTTCGACGAGTATGAGTCTATTTTGTCTATAAAAATCCGTTTGGTCCTCTGAATCGGTTTCCGCTCCTCTGCCATGTTTCCCGTTGCTAAGCAACTAATGCTTCCTTCACAAGCGACAATGGCCAGGTCAGTGATTTGTGGCTTTAAACTTAATTTTTTAGTGGATTAATCCATACACCTTGACTGAAAATTAAACATGAATTGAATTATACATATTTGTTTTTTACAATAAGTTGAAATGTTAGGTAGAGACCAAAATAGAGCAGGTTTTTCTAGCTACTGATTGTAGCGCGCTTAAACAGGACAATTGGAGGAGCGTGTGAAGGCAGCATAGCCCATCCATTTGTTTTTCTGTATTTCTTCTTCTTATAATAATAATAATTATTATTATTGTTGTTACATTTAATAATAATAATAACAATAATATTAATAATTAGTATAATTATTATTTTAACAATTAATACTAATACTACAACTACTATTAATAATTATAATTATTATTATTATTATAACAATTAATACTACTACTACTAATAAGAATAATGTTAATAATAATAATAATTATTATTATTATAACAATTAATACTACTACTACTTCTACTACTAATAATAATAGAGGTGCAACTCAAAAAACATTTTAATATGGTGCAAAAGTGGGTTTTTTTTTTTTTTTTGGTAATTTAATTCAGAAAGGCAAACTTTCATACATTGCATATTCATTACCCTAGAGTGAAATATTTCAAACCTTTGTTGCCTTATTGTGATGATTATGGATTATATCTTTTGAAAATCAGAAATCTAGTATCTCAAATTATTAGAATATTTCATGAGATCAATCAAAAAACGATTTACGATACTTTATGTATGTAGGACATTTCTGTATGTTCATTTTTAAAGTGTGTACTTGGCTGGGGCTCCTTTACCATGAATTACAGCATTAGTGTGGTGTGGCATGGAGACGATCAGCTTGGGGCACCGCTGAGGTGTTACTGAAACACAGGTTGCTTTGATAGCAGCCTTCAGCTCATCTGTATTATTGGGTCAGATTGTTTTCTTGACAAAACCCCAAAAAGTCTCTGGCTTGATATTAGGAATGTGACACAGACGTGTGTGTGTGGTGGCACTTGATGCACAGACACCTGCTTCAGTCCACTACTTGTGAAGCTCTCCCAAGTACATCAACTTTTTCCTCACTCCAGTTGCTTGTGCACTTTTTCCTACCACACTTTTCCCTTCTGGTCAGTTTATATTCTTCAAATACTGAACTCTGCCAACAGCCAGACTTTTCAACAATGGCTTTCTGTGGCTTTTGCTCCTTGTGGAGGGTGTCGATAATCGTCTTCTTGTCAGCTTTCAAGTCAGCAGTTTTCTCCATGATTGTGGTGACGATTGAGAAAAACTCAGAATTTATACTATTTGAATAGCAACTTAGTGAAATGCCAAATTAAATATTCTAATAATTTGAGATGCTTTTATTAAAATTTTTGAACTTTGGGCCATAATTATTAAAATTAAAATATAAAACTGCTTGATACATATTAGTTCACATATACCGAGTCTAGAATATATTAAATTTTAAATTTCTTAAATAACTAATAGAAAATATTGCATCTTTTCATTAAATTCAAATTTTTTGAATGGTAATAATAATAGTAATAATATTTTAATCCAGAAATGATTTCAGATTACCTAAACTAACAATTCTGTGAAATAACAAAGGCATATTAGTCATAAATTACACAAAAAAGACATTACATTTGTAATTCATTTATATACATCAAAGGCTTGAAAATTAACAGCTCATTCAAATGTGTTAAAATATTTACTTAAATGCATGCAAGCACCGCAAAACACAATAAAAAAAAATTGACATTTATGGACACCTTTTCCCATTAAAACCACATATAATAATAATAATTTTAAAAAGTGCTCCCATCTTCAAGTTCTCCTAGGAATCTCGTGCATACAGATTTGGAGGTGGTGATAATGATGTAGTTTCAAGCTGTTTTGGTCAGAAAAAAATGGACAGCTTGAAAAACCTTTTGTTTTTATTTATTCTTTGTATCGTCAATGACAATAAGTTCATTTTGACTGAAAGAAAAAACTGAACAATGAACATGTGAAATAACCACCTAAATCTTACCATCTGTTATATACATAACTTTCATACTGGGGGCCGCAAAGATTTTTTGTTATCGACACATCCCTGACTTTGATCTCATTTAGGCTCATTTGATCTCCCATGTTGTAATTGTGACATTGTGGTGGCATTCTTGTGCATTTACCTCATAATTACAATATTTTTGATAGGACTTGAAGCCAGTAAGAGTGTTTGAGAGTCATCAGTTTGCATCCACCAGAAAGTTATCAAACTGTGCAAATTCAAATGAGGATGTTCCAATCGCAGCCCATCCATTCTTGGGCTGAAGAACAACAGCATTCTTCCATAAAGGATAACCATTCAGCATTCCAAAGGCAAAAAAACCCTGTTAAAACAAAACACCATGTTACAGGAAAAAAGCTGAAATTTATTTAAGTCATTCTAGTTTCTTTTTTCGTATCTAAAAAGTTTTTACCTCTACTTTGAGAGTGAGCGTGTGCCATATACCCGGTCTTGTCCCTGACAATCCTTCAGCAAGAACTTCTTTTCCACCTTCAACAAGAAGAAAGCACTCTCAACGCATTTATAAAACACACTGAATTGTTGGTGAAAAAGTAAGAGATGCAGGATTGGTCACTGACCTATATCATTGGTCACTTTGTACGTGCCATTTGCAAATACCCAGTAAAATACACCCTTGGCCCTTTGGACTGATTCCCCGCTTTGATCCACCCTGGCTGCAACGAAGACGCCGCTGTCTTCAGTTTCAAGGTAGATGTCACAGGAGACCGATGAGTCTTGCCTGATTAAATAGTAAGAAATGAATTACATTTTGAAAATCCAAGCAAAAAAACAAATAAAAAATGTAGACATTAGCAGAAAACCAAGCATATCAAATAGAAGAACTTATAACAACATTAACAGCATCACTTGCAGGTACTAACACTAAAAAAAGTCTTTGATGATCGTTATATATAGGTTGTGTTTATTCTTCAAAAAGGTTATTATTTAAAAAATAAAGCCTTAACATGATGGATCAAGCAGACACGCTCCATGCTTAATGTGATATGAACCAACCAGCCATGATCTCCGATGATACTGATGGTCTGATCCGCATCGTAACCCCACGAAACTGGCTGCTGTTTGACCACCTGGCGTAAGGTGCGGTTGTGTGGCCCTGGATCCGTGAGGTTTGTGTAGTACTCAAACACGCCTGTCTGATCGGCAAAATACGGTGCCTCTGAGAAGGGAGGGTTTTCTGAGCATGCGAGGGAAAAAAATGAGAAATTAAAGAAGTAATAGGTATAAATGACTTGACTTGTACAATCTTAAAGATGCCGTTTCACAGGAAGGAATAAAGTAAAGAAGCTCCTCAGATAAGTAAAAGAAGATGAAATCACTACGGGACAAAATTTTCTACAGAGAAAAGGCAGAATTGCTTATCCTCTGCTGTGCACCATGTTCTCAAGGACTGCAGGAAAGCATTACTCATGCTCAGCTCTAAGGCATAAGCTATAATAATAAGTGAAAGATATTTCTTGATTAATTTAAGTGGGCAATCCATTTTTTTTTTTTTTTTTTACAGCCACATGACTTGACGCTCAATAATGTTTAAAGTTTATCTAACTTTTTATTGTGCGCTTATTTCTGGTAATAAAAGTGCTTTGAGCTATCGGTTTCTGAACAGTGAATAAAACGGTACAAAAAAGATGCGGAACAAATCAGTACAGATACCAGCCAATCAAATAAGCTCTTATTTTCATTGGTAATCTGATGTTTTATTCTGTTTCCAACCACCAGACATAATTGCTAGATATATTTGTTAGTTTATGTAGGTTAAGATGTCACCTTATGGCATCAGCGGTTCTCTACTACTTGCTCTCTCAAACTAGACTGGAAGTGAATATTAGTGGCACTACCTCAGCAGTGAAAAATGTAGTGAAACTAGAACTGCAAGGCTGAACATCAAGACGCTGTCAAACCTACCGACATTAAAGTCATCAAAGTATTTCTTGGGAAATGAAGCAGAATGTGGAGGATCAGGGTAGAGGCCTTTTTGTCCAGTGGTGACGGTTGTGATGGTGTAAAGTTCATCAACGTCCAGTTTCAAGGTAAAACATCCTTTGGAAACCTATCCAGACAGACGGCATTTAAAAGTCATGTTATATAACATGACAGAAGCTACAAAAAACGTGTTTGGAATAGAACAACTTCAATTAGTTGTTGTTCACCTTTATTGGATCAGCCTTCTTGAAGAGTACATCTTTCTCAGTATCGAAATTCAGTTTTGAGTACCACAGCTGGAGCCGGGTGATTGAAGCCTGGAAAATAAAGAACAAAGGACGGTCAATTTCAATTCTTACACAGACAAGAGCTCACGCGTCTGTATTTAAGAGACACTGCACCTACAAAGGAGCCTTTGAGCTGAAACGTCGCTTCCTGAGCTGAGACGTTGAACGGAGGGAGTGGAGGTCGTATGCACTCCGAGTGATTGTGAGTCTGGGGGCAAAAAAGAAGAAAATAGAAAGAAAATAAGATGACCGTGTTTCTCAGGGTGGGACAACTCTAAGCATTTGATTTAAAATTGTGACGTCTTATAAGATACAAATAAACAAACAAACAAACAAACCCACCATGGTCTCGATAACAATGGTGAGGTTCCCTTGGCCATCTGTTAAAGCTACATAACTTCCACCGTGTGTGAGGTTCCCTATGGTCTGCAGATATTTCCAGCCGGGTTGTGTAAACTGAGTAGTGTGAGCTAAAGCACAAACGCACAGGATGACTGATTAAGCATGAACGGTTCTATACAATAACATTTGTTTAACAATGGACACTGCAAGCCAGAGATGGTGATGCCAAGGAAAATCTCCCTGGGATGACAAGAAGAAACCTTGAGAGGATCCAGACTCAAAAGAGAACCCATCCTCGTCTAGGTGACACCGGAATAGTGAGAATATACATAAATCATTACTCATCTACAGCCGTATGCTATAAAGTCATGCTAAGCGATGTTAAGTGTATTGTTCAGATCCTCCGAATAAGTCAGGGTCATTTATTTATTTATTTTTTAATCTCAGTACAGTTTTAGCTTTAAATCTATAACATCTGGATGAAGTTACGCACTGTATAACGCAAGACACCTGAGCAGAGTATAAGCAGAAGAAGAAACGTGACTTGGCTTTATTTTTTCAGTGATAACGCGCTGCAAAACTTTTGCAATTCATGTTGCATCAACATTCAACTCGTGGCAAAAGTACTGGATTTTACTCATTTTCTGATTTTTATTTTTTTTTTTTTGGTAAAAGCATTTTGGGTAACTGGAATCACTAGTTCTTTTGGTACAATTTGTTATCATTCGGTGCAAGATGGCAATTGCACTGTTTACACCGAGTCAAAAAGTATGTAGCTATATTGGAGGTTAAAAAACAAGTTTTGAATTCGAATTTATACATATGGACTACTGCTCTTAGGCCAAAATCAAATTGAGTTACTTTTAGCAGCGTTAGCCTCAAAATTGCCAAATCTGTCCAAAATTGTACGTATAAATGGTGTCAGGAGATTTACCAGTTATCCAAATTGGGGTTTCCACGACATAATTCCCACTCCATGGCTCTTCTGCAGTCATCAAACCGTCTCGACCAAAAGACAGATCTTCATAATAACTTGCTATAAGATTCCAGGAGATAGTCCTAGATTGGTTAAAAAAGAAAAAAAACCCAACTCTAATCAGTTGAGTTTTTCATCATTGCTAAGTGAGAAAAGAAGGTTTTAGGAGTCTTTTACTCACGACGTCATCCTGCCATTGATATAGTTCCAGTTAAGAATACGAGCCCAGCACCCTGCCCCGGTGTCATCATTAAACGTGCTGTAATCTTCGGAAGACCAAAGCTTTTTACCCGTTAACAGCGCCTCCTTGACAGTAATGGTACCGGGGTAGTGAACACTGGGAAGAAAACGATGTCATTTTTAATCTACACCGTGAACAGAAGGGAATGGGCGTATGATGAGTTGTTATGGATGAATTGAGTTCTGTCTTACCCAATAATTTCAACAGCATCATTGAGATATGGATCAATAAGCATGGCACCGGCAATGTCCCAGTTCCCATCTGCCGCGATAATGCCTATATTTGGTAAATTAGCTTGGTCTAACGAGTTTCGAAGAACCTGATTGTTCACAACATGAATATTTTCAGAAAACAGCACATCATAAAAAAAAAAATAAAAAAAAAACACCTTCACTTCTTTTTTTTTTATTTTAAGCAGTCCACCAGGTTCTCAAGTGGCATATTGATCAAAACCTACTATTTTACCTGGATGTACTTTGAATCAAAGCTCCGTTCATTCCATACCTAAAAATTAAACGTGAACAACAAGTTAAAAATATCAACATTATAATGGGGTAATTGGGGAATAATAGCTATATGAACACGACAAAAAAAAAAAAAAACATACCCCTATGTAGTCAATATCAAGATCATGATATTGTTTGGCTCCAATCACCCAAGATACAACATAGTTAGCAGTAATGTGTGGAAAGTTGTACGGCCAGTTGCTCCCGTTACCAACCCATCCTGGAAAAGCCCACGGCAGACCTTCAAACATCAAACATGACACATGAGGTCAGATATGGAGGTCAGATGAAGAGATACTTGCAAAAATGATCAATGATGTAAGCATCCCTACCGATGAGTGTGATGTTTGGGTTCCTCTTCTTGGCCTCTTTCATAAGCCACCACTCATAGCCACGAAAGTAATTCTCATCGGTCTCGTTGTGCATGTGAGATGGCTCGGTGCCGTCTATGGTACGAAGCAAATGCACATGAATGAAAAGACAAATATGAAACCGTCTATTCCGAAGTCACGTAGCCTGAAACACTTGGATTCTGTGAATTTGTATGCAAAACCTGCTGCTGTAATCACAAAGACTGGCCTGCGCTCATCCCGGGTCTCTTATTCACAATCTGCTCATTCTGATCATCCTCTAAACACACTAATTACTGTTTGTTTTTACACGTGTAGTCTGTAATGCTGTTTAATCGCATTATCCACTGACTCCCAGGAGAGGAGTTCAAGACTTTCATTTTTCATATATTTTTCATTTCATTTTCATTTATTAGACATATTTCATTTATGTCATCTCTGGTTCGTTCATTAGGAATCTAAATCAACATCCTGATTTCTGTAAAGCTGCTCTGTGATAATGACTAAGGTTAAATGTGATATGCAAATGAAACTGACTTGAATTATCGTGTTGCTTCTTCACACACCAACACCAGACCCACGGTGGTGCTTAAAAAGTTCGGGAATCCTTTTGATTTTTCTACATTACTGCTTAAATATGACTCAAGGCATTATCAGATTTTCTCATAAGTCCGAAAAATGGTAGGGTCACAAGGAGAAAGCCAGTGCTCTTTGAAAAGAACATTGCTGCCGCCGTCTACATTTTGCTAAAGATCACATGGACAAGCCAGAAATCTACTGGAAAAATGATGTGGATGGATGAGACCAAAATAGACCTTTTTGGTTTAAATGCTAAGCTTTATATTTGGAGAAAGGAAAATATTGAATTCCAGCAAAAGAAGAAACATAGAGGTGGATAAAGATGGATGACCGGTACAAGATTGTTAATTCAGTAAATTCTAAAGGAAAATGTCAGAACATTGATCCGTGAACTGAATCTCATGAGAAAGTGGGTCACGCAGCAAGACAATGACCTGAAGCAAACAAGCTGTTTTACCAACTTGTTGGTTAATGAAGAATAAATATAAAGGGAATTTCTTTTTTTCTTTTTCTTTATCTACCTTTACAACTTGTGTGAAACTCTGATGACGTTTTAATTCATATTTACGCGGAAACATGGAAAATTCTAAAGGGTTCACAAACTTTCAAGCGAAAATAGAGTTTAAAATACTGTTTATATTTATGTAGCTGTGCAAAATAATGTGCTGGCATTACATCTGATCTTTATGCTCCCTGTAGTATTCTCCTGTAATAACTAAGAGGAAATTAAGCAATGCTGATCCCAGTAGAGTAACATTCTTGACCCACTCTTTCCACTCGGTGTCACTGTTTTTGTGTCAGCAGTGCAATCTCAGCTCGACAGACATGTGACTTCATGAACAACTGGTCAGGTGACAGGGAAAGTTCATCAACAGAGCTAGGTTCAACGTTGTTTTAAACCTGCAAACCACCACGTAAACGACTATAATTTAGGATATTTCATCATGTTTCTCACCTGTGGTTTGGGAATCACCTCCTATTTCCACTTTAAGAATGTGTAGTGAAGCTCCAAAGTTAGGCTAGAAGGAACAAAAACAAACACAAGCACTATCTATTAGAGATGATTTAACTTTTTTTTTTTTTTTGAAAACAACCAGCATCTTTACACACTTCAGATGGCTAATAATGATAACCAATATAACATTGCATATGAAATCTTCTAATGTATTTTTAACAACAGCTGAAGACATTTAGGATAAATGTTTCTACAATTCTACATTTTGAACAAATTATATCAAAGTTCTGGACAGATATTCTGTACGCAGTTTATGATTGTTGTATAATGCAGCTGATTTTAGAGGTACAAAAAAAAACAGTCTTCAATAATAATTGGGAAAAGGGTTTAGGTGTTTTTTTGTTTTGTTTTTTTAATCTGAAAGTTAGTTAAGAAATGCCAGGTGAGAATTATTAAATAGTTTGTTTATGTTCAATTACTGCAATGATCTCAAGTAATATGGGTGATGATTTTCATAATTTTTAAAAGATATTTTTCTGATACTAAGTGTTGAAAGTAAAACTGAGTAAAATGAGATGAGTTCAGTAAACTTTAAGTTTACCTTAAACAAATAATCCAGTATCTGACTCCGGTAAGGTTCTTTATAGTTGATCAGAAGTCTGGAAGTAGCCTAAAAGCAAAATGTTAAACATTAAACTGTTGTTCTTCCTCAGTGTCACTGATGCTAAATCATACAGAAGAGAAAAGGTGAAAAGGTAGATGATTAAGAACAGGTAACTCACCCCTCCTCCACTTAACCCTCCTATACCATCAAACCGTCTCCCCAGACCCAACCTGTCGTCAAAAACGTACCTTTCTGTCACACATGAATAAACACATGACAAAAGAAACAAGCCGAGGTGTAAGTTCATTATCACACTTTCCCTTTTAGCTCAGGTCTAACACACCGCAGCGGCTACTAACGACACAAACATGGTTTACACTTCACTTTACAGCAGTTACTTTTCCTTCTGTTTTACTTCCTGGTTGGTCACGTGACACGCCCACCTTCGTCTTATTGGCTGTCTCGAACGCGCGAAATGCAAAAGCTTTTTGTTTGCTTGTTTTTTTCTGAAAAGTTACATTTATGAAAAAAAAGATAAATACTGTTAAAAACTTAATTTAGGTGCATCACAGTCACGTTTATAGAATTAAAGTTGAACCTTTGATTTTCATCACATGAAATCTACATTTTAAAAAAATACTAAGTTTCCATTATAGAATTCTTAAAAGTTTAAAATGTTGTGTTCTGTTCGATTCAGTTTTGTTCGCATGTAAATGCTGTAAAGAAAAGATGGCTTCGAAAAGAAAACATAAAAAATACAATATGAAGTGCAGTAAACAGTAATAAACAAAAAATAAATTATTATTATTATTATTATTATTATTATTATTATTATTATTAT
>JAOVYU010000040.1:8236715-8247449 GCA_025674565.1 Synodontis membranacea | reverse complement strand
GTTTAGTGTGTAAGGGTTTAGTGTGTAAGAGCAGGGTTTAGTGTGTAAGAGCAGGGTTTAGTGTGTAAGGGTGTAGTTTGTAAGAGCAGGGTTTAGTGTGTAAGGGTTTAGTGTGTAAGAGCAGGGTTTAGTGTGTAAGGGGGGGATTAGTGAAAGTGATTAATTGTCATTGCTGACACACCACAGCACACAGTGCAAAACGACAAAATGTGTCCTCTGCATTTAACCCATATGTGAAGTGACACACAGCAGGGGGCAGCTATTCTCAGTGGTACCTTGCTGCTCGTGGGATTCGACCCTGCAGTCTTCTGATTATAGGGACGCATTCCTAACCATTAGGCCACCATCTGCCCCATAATGTATAGGAGCAGGGTTTAGTATGTAAGAGGAATTATTCTGATATTAAAATGATTCTGTTGTGTGCATGCTTTCTGACTAATATATAAGAAATAAATATTGTATAACTCACTGTCTATCCTCTTGTCTGTCCCTCAGGCTGCACTGGATGACCAGTGTGATTTGGTGAGTAGTGTGTGATTAGTATGTGCATATTTTTTGGTCATGACAGAAAAAAACATATTTAATTAAAAAAAATTTTTTCATCGTTGCCTAAATATTATTAAATTTATACACATTTCACCCTATTTCACTGGACAGTTGAAAAATCACCTGGGGCTGTATTACAGAAACTTCCTAATTAAGTAGGGAGGCAGGAAGGAGGGAGGGAGGGCATTAGGCTGGCGTTTGTTATAGGTGCTATCTAAATTGAACCCAGGAGGGAGGGATGGATGGATGGAAGACGAAAGGAAGCTTAGAAGTAAGGAAGGAACGATGGAAGAAAGGAAGGGTTTTAGAGAGACACTAGATAAATTCAACACAGGATAAAAGGATGATGGGAAAGAAGGAAGGGTGGATGGAAGAAGGAAGGAGAAGAAAGAATGGAAAGAAAGGAAAGAAGAGAAGATTGAAGAATTAAGGGGTGAAAGGAAGGGATGACGGAAGAAAGAAATGTTGTTGATTCATTCAGTCATAACACATACTTACCTCTGCCGGCTGACGTGAATTTTTTCATACTTTGGGACGTCTAACATAGATTTCTAAACCAGCGCTCTTCATACTACAGTACGTTACCATGACAACGAGCATAAGGCTAAACCTGTTTTCACACTCTGTTACTGCAGGTAAACGAATCATTTTAATTGCAGGTAGGAATAATATACATGCTGCAGACTTTAATAAAAGCAGCAGCAGAGTGAGATCTGAGACAAATCTATAGCAGGCTGTAGTACAGGCATGCATACAGGAAGTGCCAATATTATGTTATAACACTGATCAGTTTCTTCAGTCTGAGAGGAATTTCTTTCAGCCGTGTTTGTTGTCCCTTGAATTAAATAGAACTGTTTTCTATTTATAATTTGTAACGTGAGGACCAAAATATCTATATAAGTCGCACATCTGTATTTCTTTCTAAAAACAATAACGAACTATGAATAAAGTGAATATCAGGAAACCGTTTTCTCTTTTTTTAAAATTTTTTTTTTAGATTTTTTTTTTTTTATTATACTGAGCATTTCCAAGTAATCAGTAGTAAATCATTTCTGTGTTGCTCCATCAAACAACTGCTATCCTGTATGCTGTTTTTGTCAAACGGGACGGTCATTTAGTTTAGGGAAAGCAAACACTATCATAGGCAGCATCCTTCTTTATGAGACACAGTGGCAGTGATGATGAGTAATTGTGTGTGTGTGTGTGTGTGTGTTCAGAGTCTTCCTTTCAGGAAAAAGCTAATAAAGGGCTTGAGACCAGATCACACCATCATAATCAAGGGTCAGATCCTTGCGTATGCTCACAGGTTTGGAGATAATGATAAATATTCTCATGTTTTATACAAGCAATAAGTCAGTGTGACAAACAATAAAAAAATGACTGTAAATGGCTATACTTCATAGATTAAAAAAATGACTGTATAAAAATTGCACATACAGTATTTTACTTTTGTTCTGAAAAATGTTCTTGTAAGGACATTAATTTCATAATCAAATAAAAATATCAGTATAACTTTCTAATAGTTTGGAATTATTTTTACATAATAATTTTATGATATATCAAATTGTAACACTTTTTTGACTTGGCTATTCATTTTCATCAATGTGTTTATATTTTCGAGTCAAAATACTGTATATATTTGTATTTTTAGATTTATATAGTAATGCTGTTATACATTATAGTGCAAAAAACCTTCACTTACTTCCTTTTGATGTAGAAATGTTTTGCTTTGTTAGTACTTTGGTGTTGCTGTTAGTCATTGTGCGTTTTGGGTTCTGCAGCTTTGCTGTAAACCTGCGTGTTGGGAACTCAGAGGACATCGCGCTGCACTTAAACCCTCGGCTCAAATCTGGTGTGTTTGTTCGAAACTCTTACCTGTCGGTGTGCTGGGGTCCGGAGGAGAACACCCTGCCCAGCTTTCCCTTCACACCAGGAGACTACTTCGAGGTATTAAACGCCACCAGATCCAACAAGTACATGCACAAAAAACAACACTTATGGTGTGGGGTGCATACCTTATATACTGTGTGTCCCATGTCCCATTTGCTAGAGATATACTGTAGGTGATAAGATTAAAACCGTGTTTATTATTTAACCTTCACTCTATAAATTTCTTCCCTTAAAGCACACCCAGTTCTTGAGTCTTGTCACTCAGACTTGGGGAGGTTTAGCACACAGAATGATTTTCTGTCATCCATAAACATGAACATAATTTCCCTGCGCAGCTGAACCATCTGGAAGATCCGGATTAATTTTATTTTATTTTTTTTTTCTGTATGGGTTCACCCTCTAAGCTCATACATTTTGATGGCCTGGTAAGCTGGAAGCATGAGGATGATAATATAGATCCTGTTAAAATGTAAACCTATACTGTACATACTGATATTTTATAAAATCAGCTATTTAAAAATGAAAAAAAAAAAAAATATATATATATATATATTGCAGCTTACTGATTTTATTTTAAAGCTAGTATATGGGCAAATATTTATAGGTATTTGATTGTGTATTTGCAGACTAATTATCTTCCATAGCCACACGGTAAAACTAAAGAAGCGAATGACTTTTTTATTCAGCTTTCTTTGAACACAGAAGGAGAGGGAAAAAGTGAGTTTTAACCTGAAGCATTCCTTTAAACCGTTTCGTGTCTCTCTGTGTGTTCCAGATGATCATCCTGTGTGAGGCGCAGCAGTTCAAGGTGGCTGTGAACGGCACTCATCAGCTGACCTACAAGCATCGCGTGCAGGACCTGAGCCGTGTAGACGAGCTGGAGATTTCCGGGGACCTGCAGCTGCTGGATGTTACAGTATGTTAACCGACGCTCCATCGGAACCGCTGCAGATTTTGGATAAAGACGTCTAGACTTGGATCAACCCAAAATCGCCGAAACAGCATGTGCATAGAACCCAATCAATCCGGCTTTTACTCTTCTCATGTGCTCCTGCTAATATAAAGCACATACTGTTACAGCTTTGGTTCACACTGCTGTTTAATATGTAACCACTTTTGCATCTGCTAAACCTTTAACAAATCACAGTCACGACTTAGGAAAGAGTTGCTTTTATTTTATGTTGAGCGTGTGTATTGAATTTTGGTAATGTGGTTCAAAAAGTTGGCTGTAAGGAACATTTGAACCAAATGCGCATAAATCTTCCTTTATGACAAAAAGTACGCCACAGTATGTTTAGTGTCTGAAGTTATCTTTTTTGGTATTGTACTGGAGCTACAAGGTCAACGTATCGCGCGTCACAGCAGCCATTTTGAAATCCTCCTCATGTAGGGTCCTATACAGGTTTGTTTTGTGTTTAAAACATTGCCCGAGGACATAAGTGTGGAATGCACAATATCATTCGGAAAATCTAGACCAAAAGAGTAAAACGAAATCTAATGAAGGTAAAAAAAAAATATTAAGGAAGCATTATGAATCATGCCAAGGCTGCCTCAGGCTCCAACAGCCAGCCGTGTAGTTTACACACATTATGGGTATGTTTCACTTTTACTCTGAATGTATCATTTTGCAAGCAGGGTTTTTTTTTTTTTTTTTTTGTATTTCAGTCATTTACACCAAGAATCTTCAGGCAAGGTGAGATGTAATATCCTACTTATTGCACTCCTGATGCTTAACTAACCAATGCTTAACTAACCAATATGCAGCCTTTTCTTTTAATGTTCAGACGTGTTTGTTCCAAGTATGTCAGGAAGCCCTCGATATCCGAGGGCAAATGTCAGTACTATGCAAGTCATCAGCAGCCTGTAATTTATGCAGATTTCCTTTCAATCTATTGGTTAGGTTTTAGTCAAAGTTGTCTGATTGAAAAAGGAATGATTTCTAATGATTTCAAAATGATTTACATTTGAAATGTAAAGTCTAACTTCAGGTGAATCATTAATAATGCATTTTAAGAGACATAATGATAGAAGTGAATAGAACTTTTTTCTATTTATAATCTGTAACGTGAGGACCAAAATATCTATATAAGTTGCACATCTGTATTTCTTTCTAAAAACAGTAACGAACTATGAATAAAGTGAATAACAGGAAACCGTTTTCTCCTTTTTTACATTTTTTATTTTTTTTTTTTATAATTTTTTTTTATACCGAGCATTTCTAAGTACTCAGTGGTAAATCATTTCAGGAGATCCACTGAATACATCACTCAAGGAGACCCAAGATGGATTTCAGACACATTTGTGTGCAGATGAAAGTCATAATTTCTCATTTTAAGTAAATTTTAAAATGAAATTCTTAATTTTACATAAATTACTCAAAGTTGACTCGTTCCATTAAACGTGGACAAAATAATATTTTCTGTCTTCATCTGAACTTTGCTGGTCAAAAAAAAAAAAAGTGTCTTGTGTAGACATTTCAGGGATTTTTTTTTTTTCTTTTAGTTTTCTCAGTGGAGTCAACAGTAATGTTGGCAATGAACTGGTTAGTAAACTAAGCTTGCACAGCTGCAGATATAAACCCGCAGAAAATACATAGCAAACTTTGCAAAAAAGAAATTGATCGGACTTTACCCTTTGCAATTTGTGCTAAACATTGTCCAATGGTTTTGTAACAATTTCTGAGTGGAAAGAAATAAAGAAATGCAAATTTACATTAACTTGCATAATGTTACCCAACAAACCACGTTGAAGCACATTCAGGAATTTATTGGGGTTTTTTAGTATTAGTGGTAGTAATGTTTTTAATAGAATTATTTTTGTCCATGAAATTTTTAAACGGCTTATCCATCAGGGTCGCAGGAAAGCTGGAGCCCAGCTGACATTCACACCTATGGGCAATATAGAGTAGCCAGCTGACCTAATCCACATGTCTTTGGACTGTGGGAGGAAACCGGCGTACCCAGAGGTACACAGGCACGGAGAGAACATGTAAACTCCATACAGACTCCAGATCATACCCAGAACCTTGGCACTGTGAGGTAACAGAGATAACCACTGTACCACCATCCATCCTTCCTTTCAACTGCTCCCATTAGGGCTCGCCACCGTAGATCATTGTCTGCATATTCGATTTGGCACAGGTTTTATACCGGATGCCCTTACTTTCAAAACCCTCCCCAATTTATCCGGGCTTGGGGTTCGGCACTTAGACTGTACTGACTTGTGCAGCCACCGGGGTTTTCAGTTTGAGCATCCGGCCATGATGGCTGTGGCATCACCGGGATCTCCCAAGGATACCCATTACACCACTCGGGATCTCAACCACTGCACCATTATTACTATTATTATTAGTAGTAGTATAGCTCAAGATGCTTTTCATATTGAATTAAAAAACCAGCAATAAACTGCAGTTCCAGAAACAAGAAATTGATAATATAGAAAATAGTCCATAAAAGTGTTTAAAAAAATAGAAATATAGTATAAAAGTAAGACCAATGATGAAATCTAGCCCAAATAAAAGTGAAAAAAAAAAAAAAAATCACTGTTATTTTGTGCATGTTTGTTTTTTAATCAATAATAGATGGACCCTGGCTAATCTTTTTTTTTTTAATCTTATGTAGTCGTATTCAATTCTCACCCATCAGATGATTCTCCCGTCACACGACACCACCAGCCAGGGAGGGCAAAGCACGTGAAGCCATCCGACCACATCTTTACACACTGATTGCTCTCACAGCACCAGGGGGCGGCATAACACAGGAGGCAAGAATATGAGGCCGTGCATGCGCTTACAGACAGCCAGGCTTGGCTAGTGTCGCTGTAATTGACAGGGGAGAGGATATGCCACCCCTCACTTCCTGAGAGCACAGGCTGATGTAGCTCTCTACAGCTCTTAACCACAGATGGCAATGCCATAACATGACATCATTTGAACTCGCGATTCATGTAAAATATGGCGAAGGATAGGACAAGATGGTATTAAGATACAACATGAAGCATAATTGATCAGTTTTATCAGAAAATCTTGTAGTCAGATCTAAAAGGAAACAGGCCGTGGAGTGATACTAAAACTGCTCTATGATCGTACGATGATATTCTCGTTGTTGCAGTAGAAATGTAGGGTTTGGCTTTTTTCAGGGAAATGTTTCAAGCGTGTGAAGGAGAGTGATGATGTAGTTTTTCCAGAGCTCACGAACGTTTTTTAAGCGCTGTCACGGAACAGTTCTCAAATGACACACACACATCTTCATTAGGAACAAACGTTCCTAATGTTTCGTCTGTATGTACTTCCAAAACGATAGCATGTGAAAATGCTGTGTTTGGCATTAATTTTCTATTAGTAAGGCCTAGATCGTGACATTAAATGAAACGACTTGTGTAAACAATCCTTTCTTTCTGGTTTGGAGATTCAGCTCAAGCCGCTTGAAGACAAAACCGCAGATTCCATACAAACTTGCAAATTTATTGACAAGATCATCACCTCTACAATGGGAAATCATTGAAGTCGTATTTGGCACATAAATCACATCACCATAATGTGTGATTCAGACATATCAAAAAAGATCTGATGTAATATAATCACCCATGTTAATAAGCCCACTGTCATATTGCCATATTGCCAGAACAAATTGCCGTCAGAAGCTCGGAGAGATGCAAAAAGGCAGTGAGATTGCATTCACACCAACTGTCTTTAGAGTTCAGCTCTGTAAAACATCCACCATCTGAATTACGGACTGCGGGTGAAGGAGACTGATGTAGATCTTCCACAGGTCATGAACGATTTTAAGTGCTATGGTGGAACATCTCGGTTTCTCAATGACACAAACACGTCCTTACAAGGAACAAAGGTCAGTTTTGTCTACATGTACTCCAAAAACGATATCTTAACACGTGAAAATATCCCGAATAACTGATCATCTCTGTAAACAAGGAATAAAACACTCGGAGGCGTGCTGTCGTAGGACAGTAATCAACGACGTGGTGGTGGTGTGATGCAGCCCGGCGAAAAAAGCCCAGTTAACGTCACAGAATTTTTCAATAGCGGCACATCCTGATGTGTTTTATTCCTCTTATGCCACAACAATTTGCCGATGATTATGATTTTTCATTTATTATTCGACAACGTCGTACTTTTTTATCATCTTGCAGTTACATTTACCGTCGTGGAGCATTTTTGTGAAACAAATTAGTTCCTGTAACAGTCGTTCCCTATCCAGCCTCACGTTAGCTCTATCCTAAAGTTAATAAAACAAAAAGCATGGCTTGCCACGTTACAAGAGAACCTTAAAAGAACAAGCCATCCTCTGTCCTGAAGAATCTCCCTGCGGTGTTGCAAAGTGCTGACGCTTGAAGACTCGTCACCAAAAAAAAAATAAAAATCAGCACTTCAGTTATTAAACCGATTAAAGGTTGTGTTTTAACAAAGGAAAATGTGAAATCAGCTTATTAGTCTTAGGGTCTAATGCGTCGTACGTGGCGCGTCCCTGTAATTAGCTGTTCCTACAGAAACGATAGCATATTATAATTAGTGCATTAATATAAACCTGTGATTTGCCCTGCAGCCAGCACTGATTTCAAGAAAAGAGAGAGAGAGAGAAAGAAAAAACATCAACACCTTCTGACCAATCAGAGTCAAGAATTCACCAATTAATCATCGCATTATGCTAAAACATATATATGATTATTATGCATATTTCTAGGGATGTTCGTTCAAATTGAAATCTTCTCTTGTTTTATTAGCAGATCATTTTTCTTCGTTCTACAAATATATCAACCAAGCAAAATGACCTGCCAAAAGATTCCAAGCTTGAAATGTGTAAAATATTTATGTGTTTAACTGCAGCGTCATAACGAGAAATATTAGATTAGAATTTGCCTTTATCCAAGATATTTTCATTTGCCAAGATATCTTTTGTTTTCAGTGTGTTGATAAAGTGTGGTCCTTTAATACAGATTTCATTTTGAGGCGTAGTGCGAGAGCGCTAAAAGATCAGCTCTCCTGCGTAAGCACACGGACAAGCTGGAAGACTGCTCTTCGTCCTTTTGTTTTTTTTTGTTTTGTTTTTTTTTTTGTTTTTTTTTTGAGGCTGATATATCCTGCTGTGGCTGATAAGATAAAATGTCACTGGAAGTGTTTCATCGTCCTGTAAAGATTAAACTATGGCTTTTGGCTCTGCGCTTTCTGAGCTTTTCAAACGGAGCTGAGCTTTACCAGGCCGCGTACCGAATCCTCATGCAGCGAGTCCTGGCTGGCCGGGTCGTACAGCTGCGCCAGGTGGGCGGTGCAGGGCAGTGCCATGGCCGGGGAGGGCATCTCCTCTGGGCTGCCGAAGGCCTCGTGGCTGAGCTGGTGGTGGTGGCAAAGGCTTTCGGGGTCGTGTAAAGCCAAAAGCTCGCCCCCGCAGCCCAGACTAGTGGTGGAGGAGGGCAGCGAGGGGTGAAGTGAGCACGGCATACCTACTGACGGTTTGACCTGCAGGACGGCGCCTCCGCTCAGCAGCACCGGCTGGGCGTGAAGGAGTGGCGTGGTTGCGGCCTGCAAAACGAATTTGGTGCTCTGGATGCACTGATCTTGGTGGCACTTGGAAAAAGGGGGGAAAAAATGAGAAAACGTGTTAAAGAGAAACATGGGTTTCTTGTTTAAGAGAAGATCAGGATGTTGTAAAATATAAAATCAGATTAACGCTGGATCTACTCTGGAAAGCTCGAGGTTACGTGGATTGTAACAGAATTTGTAGACTCCTGTGCTATTTTGCAACATTCTTGCTACCTGATGCCATTCGAAGCAAGTATATGAAGCTGCGGCAACGGATTTTATGTGAGATAGACTTTCGGTATTCAACACCGAAACAGCAAACTGAATAATTTCTGTATTAATGAATGACATTTGTCTCATGCACACATCTTACCATGTGACTCTGGAGCTGAGTTGTAGGACACACGTTGGTCCCATTTGACTGAGCTGTTGGCTGAGGGGCGTCTTTTTCTACAAGACCTCTCCTGTCAATCAAACTGAAGGACAGAGAGTGAGAGAGATGGAGAGAGAGGGGGAGCAATTAGCTGCTTTGAGCAAAAAAGAGTGTGTGAGTCACTGAGCGTGGGTGAACACTGAAGAATGAATGAGCTTGCGGGAATCAAGAGGGTCTCTGCCTCTGCCTTCCTGTGTGTGCGTGTGTGTGTGTGTGTGTGTGTGTGTGTGTCTCGCAAGGCACTTCCTCCCACTCCGCATGCCCACACATGAAACAGATGGCAGCCACTTGTACCAGCCCTGATCCAGCTCTGTTTTGATGGGAAACTTGCTAATGGTGTGCAAAACTCTGTGTGTGTCTCATAAACCTCCTCTTTATAAAGCCGAGGTTCTCAGGCTCATTCCTAAAGACCCTGATGATTTTCCACCGCGGAGTTTTAGTTTAAACACACCTGGCTCTGATCTTCAGACGCTTCAGATTAAGACTGGAACAACACTGCGCGGTGTTTATGCGGGGAACGAAGCAGAGCCGCTGTGATGTAAACTGTAATCAGTGAGGAAGAGAGAAGAGAAGCACCTGGCATGCCTGAGATACAATCTAACGATGGACAAGTTCCAGATGCTGGAAGTCACGTCTTGGGCTATTCGATGTTCAATACGGATTACGATAATTGACTTTTCTCAGTTATCGGGATGATTAACAAATTCCTGCCAGGTTTACAAAAGCTTCTCATATGCATATGTTAATAAATGTCAATCACACGTTACCAAGCTACCAGGCAGGATCACAGTACAGCTGAGGCAAAGCTCACAAAAAGCTAAAAAAAAAAAAAAAAGACAAATAATGACTCAGTGATGCTAAATCTTCAAGTCGTGTAGCTTGGCTACATTCTCTACCAGAGTCACGCATCAGGTTTATAGGGTGCCATTACTTTTGCCTCAATTGAATGGCTGTAATGTCATCTGTTTTGGATTGCTGTCTTTCAAGTCGTTAATATAAAATGACTAGGTTTCTTAAACATGCGTGTGCAATTGCAAAAGTTTATATATCAGCTATACAGTTTGTCTCCTTGTACACAATCTCATAGGAAATGCACAAGATCGTGAACGGACAGGCTTTTCAGGCTTTTTCTTTTTAAAAATAAAAGTAATAAATGAGGCCTGGTGTTATTCAGATTATTCAGTGGATGTTTATGTATTAAAGGTGCAGTCTGTAAAGACGATTCGATATCTAATAATCATGCTGTTTTAAACATATTTTTTATTTTGATTTTGTATTGCCATGCAACCAATCATACTCACAAGTTTCTTTATTTCAGGTTCCTATATAT
>JAOVYU010000040.1:8224247-8236615 GCA_025674565.1 Synodontis membranacea | reverse complement strand
TATATGGAAATTCACTCTGCCGCTACCCAGCGAGGCTCAATTCTGCCCCTTTTTTCCCTAAATGGCATTTCATATGGCAAGGTTCATTGGTAATTTTTAAAATGGCCGACATCCCTGTATGACTCAGAAGTGCTTAACATTTACATCACACAAGTGACCACTTGCCAAACAAGGGCGGGCTTGAATGTTTCAGCGGAAATGCACTTGCCCTCGGTCATAAGCACAAACATGCATGAAGCAATTTCCTCAGTAATTTGCTACACAAAGACCAGTTCGAATGGACCGTCACAAATCAAATGCTGAATAAACGAATTACCTGAAAGTAGTTTACTGCTTCTGTGTACACTTATTAAACAGATTTGTCCACCAAAGAAATTGTAAATCAGATTCCTTTTTGCCCTTGACGCTTGAACTCTATTCGAGCTCATGCAGTAACAGAACAGCCCTTAAGGTGGCATCAGTGATTCCCTGAAGGGGAACTGGAAAGGGCAAATCAACAAGATCAGCTTTAAACAGTACTGAAATAAGGGAAATACTGAAATCATCAGAGAACGATGCGATCAATTCCGAAGCAAAAATGAAAAAAAGAGGACATTTTGAGGTTTCGGGGAGGGGGTTTTCCGGTTGCTTTGAAGGAGATTGTTCGGGCGGTTAGAAATGGAAGTCTCTGCAGTAGTTAGCTGATCAAAATGGAAAAAAATGATCACCAATCTTGACCTGTGACACAATAACAGACACGGCTTTGAACAGACGAGACGACTCTTTTAAAATCCATGCTGGGAGAAGACTTCATATACCTTATACGAAGCTAGCCTCTGGCCTGATGAATGCCTGTAATCTAAATAGTTTACAAAACTGTATGCAATTGGTGTTGGTGCAACAGATGATGTTCTACAGAAGCCAATCTGGTTTGTTCATAGGTCCAGTAACGGAATATAGTATTCAGGAAGTAAGTTTTCGTCAGTGTATAATTACCTAAAACTATGAATCATTCTGTTTTCGTCTGTTTTAGAATGAACCCTTTAATATCTTCTTAGTTGCCCTGTTACAGTAGCCCAGGATGGACAAACCATTCTGTGTTTCGCATTTTAACAAGCATCAGTGTGAATCCGGAAGGAAGCGCCGGAAGGATGACAAAGAAGAAGAAGAAGAAAGAAAAGGTATCAGTGTTTGTTGATGCTGGCTGACAAGACTGAGAACCCAAATTTTATAGGATCATATTTATCATTGGGAAAAAAAAGAGAAAAAAAAAGCAAGCTCGTGTGAATGGAAGTGCTCGGAAATACGTTACGGGGACCTGATCGCCACGGTACATTTTTTTTTTATGTACTTGGTTTTGGCCTGCTGGAATACTTCTCCAGATACACCAGTCCATGATGCATCTGCAGCACATGTTCGTATGTTAGCTATTAATAACTGGCTTATGTATTTACGTCTTGGTTGTGTTACTATATTTTTACATATATAGATATATGCATCCATATATTTTTGCTTCCATAGAGGTGCGCTTGGGCTTGCGCTGAACAAACTCCAGCGTTAGGAATTTGCACGTGAACGTTGCATAGTAAGAGCTTTCTTAAACATCAGCATGCTGAGGTTTCTACAGCACAGCCTGATCTCTCTGAGCACCTCATAAAGCTGCTGGTAGGGAGTCCAGAGACACATCAGTCACATTCATACACGAGCAAACTGCTGAACTCATCATGAAGCTTAATCAGATCCCTGAAACAGTCAGGGAATATAATTACCTCCTGAGCATGCAGATGAAGATCTCAGCTGAAAAAAAAAACATCTTCGTTTTCCCTTTGCAATAAAAGCAAGCAGCACTGTGATTTATTGAGGAGAGAAAGAAGGGCAGGAGAAATGTTTAGCGTGAGTGACGCTGGCTCACCTGGGCGGTAACGGACTACACAGGACCGCGCAGCAGTTAGTGAGGATGTTGCCATAACTGTAGGGGTTGTAGTTATCTTTGCCTCGTTTGGAGGACCATGAGCCTTTAATCTGAAACACACACATGCATGAAGATGTGATTCAAATATAAGCAATGAAAAATGTTAGTACAGCAACAAAGTATGATTCTATTAAAACTTCAATAAAAGTTTCGATAAAAGTTTACTTTATTAAAATCGTGCTACAGGGTTACGTACATTTTTTTTAGCACGCAAGATGAAAATGGGAGTATTTCTGCTATTCTGATAAAACGCTAAAAGCCAAGAGTGATCCTTTTTTCAAATACATTGGAATAAATATTGTGATACTTAAAGCCACCCTGAATGTGTGAGCACATACTGTGATGTGGTAAGAAACGTCATATTAGCTGGACAGTTGCCATGTATTTTTTATTTTTTTTTTTTCCACAGTGTTCCACCCCTTAATATAACAGTTCAAGCACTGGATATAGTCATGTAACTAAAAATAAGGTTTCTTTCAGTCCTGGGGCTTTAAATCTCACACGTTATAACAGTCCTACGTGCACATTTGTTTCTTGTTTCCTGTTTTATAACTCATAAACCAGGAAACACACACACGCACACCTCCTCTGGGCCAAAAAAAAAAAAAAAAAAGCCTGCTTCCCAGACTATCATACCTCTCAAGAATTTCCTTTGATCAGTTCTTTGAGCTTAATATGGCCAGATACACCAGCACAGGGTTGTGTAATAGCCTGAGATATCTGCTGTCTCTTGTGCTAAATATGGAGGAAATGAATCTGTAGCATTGGCCATGGCTGCATTCCTTAATACGATAGTAATTTGGAGTTTATTTCTTGTCTAAACTAATCATACATAGTCCATAGACAATTCAGTGTTTTATTTATTTATTTATTTTTTGAAGTTTTTGAATGTATGCTTCTTTTGAATGTTGTTAATCATGATTTACACATTCAAGTTGTAATTTACTTTTCATGTTATGGGGTTTGAAGACTTGTTTTTTAAGTTTGGTAGTCACGACTCATTTTGTTTCAGCCCCTCGCCTTTAGCTCTCTGGATACATTCCTTTGGCCCCTCCCCTTTAGCTCTCTGGATCCATTCCTTTGGCCCCTCCCCTTTAGCTCTCTGGATACATTCCCCTGGCCCCTCCCCTTTAGCTCTCTGGATGCATTCCCCTGGCTCCACCCCTTTAGCTCTCTGGATACATTTCCCTGGCCCCTCCCCTTTAGCTCTCTGGATACATTCCTTTGGCCCCTCCCCTTTAGCTCTCTGGATCCATTCCTTTGGCCCCTCCCCTTTAGCTCTCTGGATACATTCCCCTGGCCCCTCCCCTTTAGCTGTCTGGATGCATTCCCCTGGCTCCACCCCTTTAGCTCTCTGGATGCATTCCCCTGGCCCCTCCCCTTTAGCTTTCTGGATGCATTCCCCCTGACCCCGCCCACCTGGGTCCACCTTTTTCAGCACTTTGAAGCCACTCAGTCATCCCTGCCTCCTTAGCTCTCTAAGGCAATCCACCTGACCCTGCCCCTTCAACCCTCTTGAACTATGCCCCTGGCCACGCCCCTCCAGGACATAAACTGTCATTCATGTTTGCGGCATGAATAATGTAAGATAAAAAAAAAATGTGCCTGTGAAGTACTATGAGAATTTGCAATCATCGGTTGCAGTTTTATGAATCTGATTATGGATCATGACGTCATTGCTGCAACTCTGGCCAGTCCTGCCGTGGTGTTGGAATCCATAATTGAGGTTAATTATGCAATATGTGAAAGAACAGTCTCAAGAATTTTTAGAAATGTTGGTCATATTTAGCCCAGGGTTCAGGTACGGAGTGGTAAAGATACAAGGGGTGAGCAGTGGGGGTTTAGTACAGTTTGGTACAGTATCCCGTCTCAACTGTAAAACACTTTGGAACAAGGTGTCTGCCAAGAGAATAAAATGTTCAACAAGAAAATAAATAACCCTTTATAATAATAGAGAAGGAGTGTGAGGAGCGTGAGATATAGCGAGTAAGTGAGTGAGTGACTGTGATACTTACGTCCTCATTGGTGGTTAGATTGGAGCTGATCAGGTAGGTGTGGAAACCTGACAAACCCACGATGGACCAGATGGAGAAAAAACACACGACCACCTCCAGAACAGTGTGCCAGTAAAGGAAAGGAGAACACAGCAAGGTTTCTATGGCAACACAGCCTCGTCTCTCTCTCTCTCTCTTTCACACACACACACACACACATTCTCTCTTCCTGACAATAGAATTAGTGTTGATCAATCGTAATGCATACAGCTGAATTAAGTCCAACACTGGGATACGTCCCTGTAACAGCAGCGCTACGATCCATGTGTGTCAAAGCCACTGATACAGGATGCATCAAAATCAGAACACGGACACTAACAGAAATAAAGGGTTTTCAAGCCTAAGGTTTTCCTTCCCTGATTTTATTCCAGTGTAAACACAAGTGCTTGTGTTTACCGTCTCGGACTCCTCTACCTCAAAAAAAAAAAAACCTCCTAATGGGTGATATACCTGCAGATGATTGTACTAATCATTACTCAGAAAACCCACCAGTGTAACCCAATCAATATGTCAATATTTTTTTAACCTAATTCACTGGGTGTAAATACACAGCACTGTTATCATGCTTCGCTGAAAGTTTTATTCCAAGTTAACATCGCTGCTATTCCAAATTGTTGTTTACGGTGGAGAGATGCTGATCCAGAGGCAGTAATAGCCTTTTTTATAGTTAAGCCATCTTGCCTTGCATTTGCCATTTAACAATCAGACGAGATTATAATATTATTCTGACACCAAGCTAGGCTAGGACAGAAACAAAAGCTTATTTCAGTCACATTTCCTTCATATCATTGTTAAGGACTCTATAATGGATGACATGGATGGTACTGTTCCTTCTTTGCAAGACGTAGTGCTTCCCTACCCAACTTAACCCATAAACGGCAGCGGTGACTGTTTCTGCTTAGTTTTTTAACCCAGTTTAGCTTTTTTAGTTCATGATAAGTTCAGTTGCCCCACTTTTACCTTTAAGCAAAAGATTTTCTTTTCGGACCTCGGCAGGGATTGTCGGCTCCTGAAGAAAAAGAAAATACTGCTACAATGTTGGATGTAATCCTTAATGAAAAGTGAAAGTGATTAATTGCCACAACAACGAAATGTGTTCTCTGCATTTAACCCATATGTGACGTGATGCACAGCTATTTTGGGCAGCTATTTTTCCTCTCTATCGGGCTACCCTGGCTATCAGGCTTTTCACAAATCGGATCATTTTTAACCCTGGAGCTGCTCTACCGCTGGACCAGAGCACTAAGGTCTGGGACACACAGGAGGCTGTGATTTATAAATGTATTTCCAGTGGTGGAAATCACGGCCCATTATTATCAATAATATATGCTATATTTAATATTGAGTTCTTAGACTGTAGGTCAATAAAGTTTTTTTTTTTTTTTTTTTTTTTGGTTTATAGAAACTTCAATAACTCTAAAACAAGTAGCCTATAAAGAACGTCAACTTGGAACGCACAAGGAAACTTGACGGCTGCAAATAAGCTGCTGTTAATTACAGTATGTTCAGTGATGCTTGATGTTAGCTCGCTAATTAAACCAATATTTTCACCGTAGTAAGTGTTTGGGTTTTTTTTTATTTTGTATTTAATAACAGCTCATTAAAAGTTTGTTTGCATCAGGAGCCGTGTTGTTTAGTTGCTATAAGCCCCTTCTCTTCTGTCCTGCGGTGCATGATGGGACAAATTTAGTGCAGAAAATGTCTATGGCTTCACACTTCAACATATGTAATAGTGCACGATTTGAGACACAGCTTTAGTCCGAGTGTGCGTGTGCATATGTGTGTGTGTGTGTGTGTCGTTAGGCAGTAAGTGATGCCTGACAAGCTGATAATTTGCTGAAAGCAGCAGGTGGACTTCAACTAATGAACTCAGCCATAGGGAGCCTCGTAAGGGTTGCAAAATAGTGGAGAAATTACCTGCTTCTCTTTTTTCTCTTTTTCAATAAATTCCACTTCTGTTTCTACATGGCTTTATCTTTTCGCAAAAGTGGGTGTTCGCTCAAACCTCTTCGCTGACATTGCTCTTTGTCATTGGGGTTTGGAGGTGTGAAGGCCAGAAATAGACTGTTAGCATACATCCACCCACTCTGCCTTCAGTCCCCCCACATACACACACAGGTTTTTTTTTTCAGAAGGATATCTGGCTGGGCTGTCTTTGAGGGCGCTGAGGAAGCCGGTCCGGTTGGATCCTGCAGAAATGACACGAATTACAGAATGAACGGTAACCATTCATAACGATACAGTTTTTATTTCATTCATAATATAAACAGTTTTTATATTATTCAGTCATCTAAACAAAGCGGCAAAATGCTTTCCCACAATGCCGGCGTCAGAGTGTGGATATGGTCTAGAAAGGTTAATTAAAAACAAGTGCTTTTATCTGGAGTACATTTTTAACATTTGACTGTTTACGGTGTCCAAAATCGGAGCAAACGTTGAGTCTCGTATTGTAAACTATTAAATAAACCAACCAAAAAAGGGAAGAAAAAAAAAACCCTCTGAGGACCACGGTAAAACTCTTTCATTCATTGGTCAGAAATACCGTGATGGAAAGGTAAACGAACCACTGCCGAGTGCACCCAAAAAAGCACAGCGACGTGATAATCAGAAGATTAGTTATATAACTACTTGAAAATATTTTCTCTTTTTTTGCAAGTTGGACAAAATATCCAACTCCGTGATTTGTCTCAAGTTTGTGCGGCAGTCACTGTAATCTGCAAAAAAAAAAAAAAAGAAAAAAAAGAAACATATTGCAGCAGAGAATACACAGCGTGTACAGGACGTTTCACTTGGGTAGATTCAGTGTGCAGTGATTTTTCTCATAGAGCATAGATGGGCATACGAACTTACTTATCATCGGGGTTTAGTCATTACAAGAAGATCACTGTGTGATAGAAGTCGATTTTGGTGCTTGGCTGAATTATTATCCAAACACATTACAATGCAGTGTGCGTGCTGTACATAAAAAAAAAAACAAATTAAAAAAAAAAAATCACTGATCTACTTACAGTCCAGTCCTGATTTTAAACTTTTAGTGTGTTTAGTAGCCTGAACCCTGACCCCTACCAGTTTTTAGCATTTATCTGATGTAAACGGGATACTAAAATATATTAAAATACATTTGATCAAGATAATAGAATCTAATTATAAATATTTCAAAAATATATTTCATAAAAATAACCTGTCAGCAGATAAATCAGGTGAAGATCATTTTTAGAGCAATAGTCAGATTAATGTGCTCATAAATGTTCTTCATCTGATAAATCATGACTCCATGTCCATTTTTAGCATCAGTGTTTAACTATCCAAATAACCTTTGAAGAAGATAAAATGAGCACTGATCTTGGTAGTGGACTTACATACAGGATAAATATCCTAAGGGGCAGATTTAGGATCTATCACAATGACAGTGTTTTGGCACGCCTGCCGTAATGAGTCTAAATTTTCCTCTCCCGTAACCCGATCCGTCACATCCCGTGAAAAATCACTGCACTTCAAAATAAATAAATAAATTAATAAATAAATACAAATGAATCACAGCCGGGAGAGAAAACACTGGACTCCTGTCTCACGTTTCACCTCTTCAGCCATGAGCTTTTCTGAGTGCTAATGCTTTGTAACGCAGTAAAATTAACACAGAGGCAGAGTCACACCTAACCCTGACTTACGCTTGGACTGATAAAGTCACGGATTTCTGGAGAAAGCATTTAGAGCTACACGTCTGATGAGGCCGAGGCAGTAAACAGCAGCTAGTTCTGCTCTGCGACCTATAAAGTGCTTGTTGGCACAGCTGAAGCTCAGCTCATCAGCAGTGTTCGGACTCCTCAGGTCTCCTGGACTGCCTCTACAGCTGATTGATGTGGAGGACCAGGGGTAATCTATTTCATACAATCACACACTACATCACACTGGAGACTGCATCAGCTCCAATATGACATTTTCCATAAGAAGATGGATGGGATGTGTGAGTGGTGTGATGATATGCTGAGTGATACCTCCTGCTTTCCTGAAGAGTGCAGTTTTAGACTTTGGCTAAAATAGATCATTGTTTAATTTACTAAATGTTTTTCCTTTTTTAAATATAATGCCAGACCACTTTGCAAATGCACAATTTATTGCCAGTACAGGATAACTATAGCCTTTCTCCTTTATTGTACATTTGCTAAATGGTTGAATCTTACTGTACCTCAAACAATGCAACAATAAATGCAAATAACTTTACAGTTGCTTAATAACTTTAATGAACAAATTTAGTAGGCTTTAGTAGTTACTATTACACTTACTAAAAATAACTAAATTGGACTGACTTTGGTGAGGTGTCACCAGGAGTCTATAGCTAGTTCTAGCTAGCACTTACTACATTAGCCTAACAAGACTAATAGTAGAAGAAGCCATTTTTCATAAACATTGTATCAAAATGTAATGTAACTGTAGACAAAAAAGGTTGCTAATTCAGCATTTAATTATATATTATGCATCGATAAATTGATGAAAAATTAACTGCAATTAATTAGCTGTAATTGCATTATTTAGACAGCAGAGGGCGATAACATATAATACGTACAACAGCGGGATAACACGTGACGTCACCTTATACAGAGGTAACACAGCTCTAATGCCGAGAAAACACACACAAAAAAACCCAGACCTATTGCAGTCTGCTGAAAGCTAAAGAAGAGAAGAAAATTGAGGTTGTTTTATGTTTAAGCTTTTTAAGGAATTAAAGGAATATTTTAGATAAAGGCTATTTATATTTTACACCAACCTTTACTGTACAAATGTTTGTAAATAATTGTTGGTTTCCAACAGCTAATCAATTGTTGGTTTGCTGATAAAGAATAGGAAAATAAATGTTGCATTTTATGGGTAAAGGAAAAAGTTTCTTTAAAAAAAATATTGTGGCAAAATCAAATTGTGAACCCAATATAGTGAAACAAATCATAAATTGGATGAATCATTGCATGCTACTTCTTTCCTGTACTTTCCGCACAATCAGCATGCAAATATGAAGTGTCACTAATAATAATAAATGTCAAAAATAAGTGTCATTTCATATTTCAATTCTGACGGTTTCATCTCATAGACTTTTCATATAGAAGCAGTATAATTAATGTATATTTAAAAGTTGATGGCTCGGTGGTTCAGGTCGTATGGGTTCTATGCTAGTGCCTGCCAAGTGACTAAATGTTGCTTTGACTCATGAAATATAAAACTGACTAAGAGTAGAGAATATCATCTTTAATTCAAGAGCATGTCATATTACTTAATAAACTAGAGATGCAGTGACTCCCTGCTTTCAGACTGAGTGTGAGTACATGTGTCAGGTACTTATCAATATTGATCCTGCTGAAATGAGTACTCTACTTAGCATGAATAAATCACGGGCCTCATTAACACACATACATTTAGCTCTGTTTATGTTGCTTGCTGCTGTTTGCTGCTACCAGCCAACTCGTCGCGCGATGCATCTTTCAATTTTTCGATTTTTAAAAATGAATAGCGCTTTGATTCGCAAGCAAATTGTAGCCCCTTTTGAGCGAAGAGAGAAGAAAAGGGTCCATGTCTCAGTTCTCTCAGAGTTTAAGTGCTCTCATGCGTTTCTCTGCACACTCTGTCACGCCCACAGTTCTATAAGATGTTTTCTCAGATTGCCTATACTGTAGGAAGACTACAATATCGTGGTTCCTCCAGTACAGATTGCAGGTCACTCTGCTTTATTCATTATGAAATTCGTCCTGTCATTTATTCTTTAGTGTAGCAACGAGCACTATGTTTATATGTCGAATAGTACTACATGACTCTTGTAGGAATAAGTTTAAATGAGGATAGTATAAGAGATGGGCGCATATGATCCTTAGGCCTTATATAAACCATAGACCTAATTTTGTCACTAGTTCATTTCAAATCCAATCTGCTAGAGTGAAAAAAAAAAAAAATTCAAATCGTGTTGCTCTTCTGATATGGGCTATGCTGTAAACGCTCTTTAGTGCTGACAGTGAACGGCAGCAGAAGATCAGAATTAAAGTAGTGATGCTAAAAACGTGCAGGCTGAAGCGTAAATCCCTGAGCACCTCCCGACAGCCGGAGTGTGGAGTGGGAGCCGGCGTGGGCCGTAAGCGTTACTCACTCAGAATGACGTGGGTGATGACGAAGGCGAAGATAAAGATGGTGAGAAAGGAGAGTGAGAGGATGAACAGGTAGAAGAAGCGGTAGTTTCGCTTTCCCACGCAGTTGCCTACCCAGGGGCAGTGGTGGTCAAAACGGTCTGTGGGAAAATACAAAAAACATACCTAGACTATTTTTTTTTAAATAGCAAGTACCGCACCAGTCATAGGTTTTCGTTATTTTTAATATTGTCTGCATTGTACAGTATATTTTAAGACACCAGGGTGGCTGAATCTGATGCATCAGAAGGTGTTACTTAAACACCCTGTATGTACTGTATGATGTGGTGAAATTTACTCTAAGGAGATGTTTGTTTAACATTTATGGAAGGAGTCTCCAGTGTCAGTTTCTGGTTTCTTCAGGAAAATGATCCGTTGTGGGTTTTTATTTGTCTTATTAATTTCAAGAAGGAGAAAAAAAGACTAACGTTTTTTGCGGACATTCCACGATATAAAATATAATCATTTTAACTTTCTAATTTAATACTTTACTTAAATTAAAAATAAATTAATTCGATTAAATTGAATAGTACGATCTTAAATTTTTTTTGATTCATTCTACCAGTTTGATTTTAAATTTAGGTTATCAAATCAGTGATTAACCGCAACCAGGGATTAATTGTAAAAAGTAAAGAAAAAATGTAAAAAGGAATCCATTAATATTGTTTCTTGGGAGATAAGGCATTACTGCTTTTCCCAAAAAAAAAAAAAGGAAGCCAATGTATTTTGAGAATGACCCTTAGCTCATCTGCAAGATTCAAATGAACCCTTGTGGGGGAACTTTTAATGGTTCTATGTAGAACTCTATAACTCTTTCCTTTTTCCGAAAGTGTTTGACAACTAAGAGCGAAGAACTCTTCATTTTTAAGGTCTTTAATAATAATAAACACTAATGGGGCTTACCCACGCAGTTGTCACACAGGCTGCAGTGCGAGGCTCTTGGTGGTCTGAAGATTTTGCAGGTGAAGCAGTATTTCAGTTTGACCGTCTGGCCGTTGATAAGCACCTCTCTGGTCCTGGGAGGAGGCCGTGAGCTCGCACCACTCACTCCATTAGCTGCGTCTGTGAACCACAGAGCAACACAACGTCTGAACCAGTTCTCACACTAATCCACAGAATGCCAGTGATTTGGTCCTGTCCTGAAGAATAACAACAGAACAAGGCTCAGTGTTTTTCTCTCCGTCCAGACTGGAGGAGGTTGAGGAGAATGAAATCGAGTCGAGGCACTACACTGAAGTAGATGCTCCAAAGTTAACTTTTTTTTAAAGGGCTACGGGATATCAATGTCATGCTTGTGCCAAATAGTGAAGTTTTTCCACCCCAAAAAATCAAACAAGTATTTAAAACAGTACATCATAAAAATGATTTGATGTTGCTGTTACAATTTCTTCCTCTGCGTCGCAGTTTCCATGGTGACTAATGCCATGTGCTCATGTTGGTTTTGGTTCCTGTTCTTGTCTTCTCTCTACTCCTGCCCGGCCAGTGGTTTGTTGCCTGATAGTGTTCACCTATTCTGTGTTTAGATCATTTAAGTTTGTCCACGTATTCTCTGCTGTTTGTTTGTAGCATATAGGTTTACTGTACATTTTTGTCCGAGTTCATTCTTTGGTTTTCCTATTTCTATGCATTTTCTTGTTCTGCATTTTTCCTGGTTGACCCTTGTGTACGGTACTGAGTTATGATTCTGAATTAATCCTTGTTTTAGCTTTGCCTGCCTGTTTTTCCTTCCCTGCTATGGATTTAGATTATGATTCTTGGTTTGCACACTTTCCAGCTGCCTCTCGCCACACCGGTACAATTAAGTTAAGGACAGTTACTTTAAGCCACTTTTTATCCCCTTTTATCACGTCATGACATCCTTATGAAGCCTAAGTTTCCTGCATACACCACACCAAAAGTTTTACTGGAAATTTATACTCTCTGTTTTCTTTAGCCCTTTATAGGGCACTAATTGAAATACTTGGGAATTCAAGATTTCAACCCTAGAGTGTTACTGATATACTTCAATAATTTTATCAAAGTTTTTTCATTTTTATTTTTCAAATCAAGGTCAATAAAGTTACCATATAACATATATGGTTCCTCACTGGTCTAGGGGAAACATTTTTCCAAAAAGTGTGTGTGTGTGTGTGTGTATATATATATATATATATATATATATATATATACACACACACATATATATACTGTATGTAAAAT
>JAOVYU010000040.1:8195328-8215492 GCA_025674565.1 Synodontis membranacea | reverse complement strand
TTTTGGCAAGGAGTCTCCAGCGTCGGCGCTTTGTATCGGTCAGTAAATTTTCCACCACGAGAGGGTTTCTCTGTAACATCGACAATCAGGTGAACTAACTGTATACGGCTGCTGTAATGCAAGCACTAAGATGAACTTAACGTGACTTCAGGATGTTCCACAACATTAAACGTGGCTATAAATGGTTGAAAGTATGAAATGTCATTAATTAATAACTTATATAATCCTTGGCAGACTGCTGTGGTGTAAAAAAGAATCAACGTAAATAAAAATCATACGCCGTTATTGCAATATAATCGACGTCCGTCCGTTATTTTCCTATGATGGTACAGCCCACGTCATCTTTTTTTTTTTTCTTTCTTACATAACAAATGACAAAATCTTCCTTTCAATAGTTTATAGACTAAATACATTCCGAATCAAGCGTACTGACGTGATCGAAACTCTATTTTCTTTTCTGTAAAGGAGCTGCGTGTCCTGCGGTGAGCGTGTAAGGACGTCTGCGCCACAGCTGGTAGCATGCGCTGCTGACAGCTTTATAAGTGAATAGATTACATATCCTGCTCTCCACAGAGCACAAACACCGAGTCTGAAGAGTCACGCAGTCCTTCCTTCTGGCTGTTTCCTTCTTGTTTTCTTCTCGGAACACTTGTGCACATGGGAAATTACACAAACCACGGTGCATGGACATTTTTTTTTTTTTTTTTTTTAGGACTGAGATTTATCCATGAGTCTTAGTCTGTGCATCCTTAAAAAAGATCATATGCACATGGAACCATGGGTTAAGTAATCCTATTTTGCATTTCATTGTGCTTGAAACTCAGGGGAAAAGACCTGTGACTCGGAAATGAGTCGGAATTCAAAGCTGGACTTACTGCTGACATAAATACACACGGCATCGCAGCCAGCACAGTGGTGCAAACAGTGATCATTTTCTGTGTGTTTGGTTTTCACCATTTATTCCTTCTTCTTCAGTAGCCACTTAATCAGCGTAACAGCCGTAGAGCAGCGTTTCCCAACCTGTCTGCCGCGGCACACTAGTGTACCGTGAGAAGTCATGAGGTGTGCCGCGGAAGGTTATACCCAAATGCTGTTCATGCCACTGATTAATTAGTAATTCATGTTAATCCTCTTATGATGCTTGTCAGATCCAACATCTTGTCAAACAAACATCAGTTTGCTTCCGGCTACCACGTTCTCCCAAGTAGAATCGCTGGAACGTATTTATTTTGCTCGTTTGGAACACAAACGCAGAGGTATCAGACCGTTAAGTACAAAAGAATATAGCTTTCGCTGGGCAAAACACTGAGAAAGTAGAAGTCATTTCATTCGTAGCCTTAGAGCTAGACATGATCTTCAAGGAGAACAAATATCTGCAGACATCACTCAGATAATCACCCCAATTAGTAGCGCGAAGCCAAGCCAATATCTCATCAGGGACGAGGACAAAGTAAGGACAATGATTTAAAATAGGACCAATTACATGCACTGTTTGCACATGTCTGTTTCGAGGCAAAAATGGTTGTTAAAAATCCATTTAGTAGACCTAACTTGCTTAATTACTTCTCTGGACTGCTGCTGTTAATTGGGGTGATTGTTAGTTGGAAAGTACGTGGGTGTAGCACTGTCGGATTTGGTTTTCGCCGCAAGTCACTGACAAGTTTTTTTTTTTTTTTAAGGGTGTCTCTTAACATGTGTTCACATTACAGATCATGCCTGTCCAGGTGAGACTAAGCTGTCTGTATAATATTGCAAAATACCCGGTCTCTAACTTCAGAACGTCACATCATATCTGAATCTACTCTTGAAGACGCTACAAGAATGCAAGTGACGAGAAAGAATGCCGGTCCAGCCCGTCCTACAGTATGCGTCCTGGAGATGAACGGATTATCCTAGCATGGTGACTTGCTCTCCTCTTGGAATTGTCTGAAGTGTGAGTGGCCACGTGCAGCATGAGGGTAAGAAGTTGTAGTGGAGACATACTTTGTAGATGAAGACATATTCTTATGACGGTTTTCTTATTTGTTTTTATTTGTTGTATTGTTTTATGCACTTTCTATTTTGTTTTAATGATGACTGTTTGTGGTATCTTAATCTTGTTTTTATGTGCAGCACTTTGGAAACTGTTTTAGTTGTTTAAATGTGCTATATAAATAAAGTTGGATTGGATTGGATTGGATACAATGTATAGATGAAGCAATTTCCTTAAAATGTTCATTGTCTCTGTGTCCACTAATTGACACACTGTAGCTAGCAAATCGCTAGCCAGGAGATAAATCGTTGGCGAGTGAATTTGATGTTGACAAGTGCATTTGATGTTTCAGTTCATCCCAAAGTTGATAAACGGGGTTGAAGTCAAGGATCTGTGCCGGATATTTGAGTTCTTCCACTCCAAACTTGGCACACCATGTCTTCGAGGAGCTCGCGTTGTGCACAGGGGCAGTGTCATGCTGGAACAGTTTAGTTCCAGCGATATGGCTTGTGATGGTCGGGTGTCCATATACTTTTGGCCATATAAGCGTACGTTGCGGTGCAGCATCACGGATCTCAATTTTCAAAGGAATCGTTGATATTCTGTGATATTAAGATGGGATTAGAAACATTTTACATCAGCTGTCATGTCATTCAAACCTATTTTGTCTGTGGTATCGTATATCTCCTGTTTCCATTTATGAACTTCACCTATTATCTTTCTGCTACTTTGCAATGATAGCAACAAAAAACTGACCTTAAATCACTTCATTGAGATAATAATCATCACACTGATGATGAGACTTCAACCAAGAAGAAAGGATAGATAGAGAAAAAGACAGACAGTCAGACAGTCATTCAGACAGAAAGACAGACAGACAGACAGACAGACAGTCAGACAGTCATTCAGACAGAAAGACAGACAGACAGTCATTCAGACAGAAAGACAGACAGACAGACAGACAGACAGACAGTCAGACAGACAGACAGTCAGACAGATGTTAAACACTGTGAAGTCCAGAGCCAGTTTCTGTTTTGTTAATGTTACTAACCCCTTTTTGTCTCAAAACCATGCAGCCTCCAGTTGTAAAATAAACGGCAAATTCCGCAACCAATTTAATCACTATCTCTATAGAAAGTCTGCAACTGAACACAAGTACTGCAGTGTTCTGCGTCTCAGCACTAAGTGCTGCCCCTAATAGCATGAAGAGCCAATTTATTGGACTTTTATTACCATTTAAAATAGCACAACGCAGCTGGAGGGTACCGCATCGAACCTTGGGCCTGGTGCCCTCCTGTTTCCTAGGAGACATCGGCTGTTTCGAAGCAGGAGAGGAAACTGTTACCAAGGAAACAGGAAGATGGGAGTGCCGTGTTATGAAAGTTGTGGGAAGTGGGCTGTGTGGAGGATGGGGATGCTGGAAACTAATTCCCACATATCATCTATCGTCGAAATATCACGTCCTTTATCGTCCTCTTGCCAGTGCGCACGAGTGCTTCCTTTCCTTATCTCACGTGCAAGGTGACCGCAGGGTTGTGAAATCAAATCTTAATAAAGCCTCTCACTCTAAACTAGCCTGCTTTGGTTTAACTGGCATGCGACGTGAACGCCGAGTTCAAAACGTTCTCCAGGTGAGGAAGATTACTTTCATACCTCAAAATCTGATCAGTTCTTCTGAGATGATTAAGCCGTTGTTCTTTTGCCGGCAGGCAGAGGATGCTACCGGGCAGACGCTCACCACTGGAGCGATTGATAGTGTTACAACAGATCCCTGTTACAACTTTCCCCACTCTCCCCTAAGTATATTATCATATTTTCTACTGCAGGTCTTAATCCTATGTCAGCAGTGTTCGGCCTGGAATCCCGTGCTACCATATTAACCCACAATTCCATTTTACATCTGTATGGATCTGATCATATTAACCTATATTACATTTCACATCTGTGTCTCTAGCATCGTTAACATTGAATCTGCCCAACGATCGAACTGATCGAAACTAGTAAATCACAGGCACGATATGTGTCCGGAAAGCCCTCTCATAAATTCAGAAATGAACTAAAGTCTTGATATAAAGGTTTAAGTGGCGGTTAAAGAGTTGGCAATAAAGCTACACCAACTACACATACACCTTCAAAATGTGTGAGGTTGTCTTCTTTTTTTTTTTCATCATGGATTAAACACCTACTACTATATAAAGTGCTACTACTATCACCACCTGCCTCACTTGTAACTGCTATGGATGTAAGACACTGGTGGACAGGTCATTTTTTCATTGTCTCATATAGACTACTCATAGAGGAGGTCATTTGGGACGTCACTGTAAAAACACAGGTGTTGTAAAGAAGATTGCGAGTTTAAATCTCAGGACTGTGAGAGAATCACTGTCGAGCCCTGGAGTGAGACACAAATAAACCCGAATTGAACTACACAATAAATACACAATTAATTTAGAAAAAAATATAAGTTTAGGTGGAGAAAGGTTCTTTGGATGGTAAGAGGGCTACTTCTAAAGGATTTTCACTTGGAACCTTTTTGAGAAGGGATATCCTTTATTCCTTTATACCCAAAACATTTAAGAGGGCAATGGTAGCTTGGAGAATTAGTCATTGGGCTAGTGCTTGGAAGGTTGCGAGTTCAAATCCCAGGACTATCAAACTGCCACTGCTGGGCAAGGATCATCATTCCATGCCCCTTAGAGTGCTTTTATGTAGGAAGTACACTCTTCTGAAAAAAAAAAAAAAAGTATAGCTCTAGAACAGAGGTGTCTAAACTTATCCACGAAGGGCCGGTGTGGGTGCAGGTTTTCTTTCAATCCAGGCAGGAGCCACACATTGGCTGTTCTCTGGACTCTGCTTGGCTGAAATGAAAACCTGCACCCACACCAGCCCTCTCAGGATAAGATTGGACACCCCTGCTCTAGAACCTTGTCAAACTGCAAGAACTCCAGCATTTGGAAGATGCCCTTATCCAGATCAACTTAAATTGATCTCTTTTAAGGCTCCTAACCCTCAACTGCTCAGTTGTATAAATGAGATAAATGTAAGTCACTCTGGATAAGGGCATCTGCTGTAAATGCAGGAGTTCCTGCAGATGCACAGTCTCTGAAGCGTTGAAGGTGGTAGATCCATCCTATTTAGAAGAGTACACTTCCTACAGAAAAGAACTACAAGGGGCAAGAAATGGTGATTTCTACATACCTGAAAGGTCTTTTGGAGAGCTCAGGAAAATTTCTATATAGAACACTACTAACCAAAGAAACATTCAGGGTTCCAGATTTGACCTTTTTTTTATGGAGATGCAGCAGTAAAGGATCTCCCAGATGGTCAAATAAAACAAACTTCCAGGGTTCTAGATTTGACCATTGTTTCTATTGGAGCCTTCAAGGCTTCTTCAGTTGTACTTGTATGGAGACTCTTAAAGGTTCTGTCAAGAACCCTACAGCTGAGTGGATCTGTATCAGAAAAGCTTACAATAGAACCCCTTTCAAGAGTGTCAAACAAGTATCAAGGACCAATCAGTACTTTACCGATACAGCATTAAGGAACACACCATGGTATGTCCATGTTTCTAAAGGAGATCCACTTAGAACACTACCTTGATTGTAGTGTTCTGTCTAGAGAGATTAAGGGTTCCTGAACAGGTACAACTGAAGAAATGGTTCAAGAGTCAACCTTTTTTGAAGTATGTATGTTCTACATAAAAAGGACCTTTTGGAGCTTGAAATAATAGGTTCTTTGGTTTGGCTCTCTGGGAGAACTTCTCTGGGAGAGTTCTCTACGGAACACTGCAGCTCCTAGAGGGCTAAACCAATGAAACATTCAGGGGTTCCAGACTTCACTATATTTTCAACGAGTGTAGGGGTGTACAAATCTTTATTTAATTTCTACTTATAGGCCATCTATGTAAGAAGTTGCACCTCTGTTGGATCTAACAGGTTCTATGGAGAACCCTGCAGCTGAGTGTCAATGTATCAGAAAAGTTTACAAGTAGAACCTTTCTTAAGAGTGCATGGAGGCGTCTAAGAGCAACAAAGAAACATACCATTGGTACAGAACAGCGTCTGGTGTGAAGTAGGAACTGCCAACTAACACCACTCCGATCATCACTGAAAGCCAAGAGAAGGACCACGCGTGGGCCGTTCACAATGACTCCTCACTCAAAGGGTTATTCAACACTTACTCGAATGTGAAGAACAGCCCGCTGGTCACCAGGATCAGTGCCATGGTGAGGTAGAACACTCCGGACTGCTTCGCCATCATGATCCGCCCATCGCAGTAGAACTTGTTCCGGCCTGGGAAGACCTGCCACTTTCTCTTCGCTCTCCTCTTCTTGGCATGCGGCGTTTCCATGGACGAGGAGTTGTGATGGGTGCAGATCTGATTGTACTGACATTCCCTGCTCTCATCCAGTCCAAGATGCATGTCTCAGGTCTTGTTTATCCCCTCACCAAACGCCTGATCTAAGACAGCAGAAGAAAGCCAGACCGTCTGCACGCAGAGGCGTCGGGTGGAGAAGCATCACTCCTGATGAGCAGATGGAGAACATGTATGCGGTATCAGAGCCAAAGAGATGACCAGGACGCTGTCATGAGGCTGTCGTTCGATATTATCTTCAGGGGTGCTGAATGGATGGAATGACCTAATGGCACCTATAGACAATCAGCTCCTTGATGGAAATCCGGACAAGAAGAAATGAATCCAACTCCCATGCTTGGATCGAAGCCCTTTCTAGAAATCCAGTGTGTTGATTTCCATCAGGATCTAATCAGACAGGGGATGAAAGCAGTTACTGGAGGCAGAAATTCTAAGGACGATTTGTTGCGTCTTCCATCCATTCCTCGCGTTTGTTGCGCTGTGAAGTGAAGATGTGACACTGTGTATCCATACAGACGCTCCACTGCTGTTTTATTCCAGACCGGGAAAACATCCCCGTCCTTCTAGTGTCCTCCTACATCCGCTGTCTGAATGCCGGCTGGGATTCATTTAACATCCAGGCTGCACGGAAGAAAAAAAAAAAAAAGAAAAAAGAAAAGAAAAGCTGTCACTGTTTCAGGCTCACCGATGATGCTGCTGCTGCTGCTGATGATGCTGATGATGATGATGATCTGGACCAGAAAGCTGCGGCTCTGTAACACATGGAGGCTTCTGTTTCAACTCAGCTGGGGTCCGATCGTGCAGCTTGGACTTCACAGATCACATCTCTCGAACCTGCGGATATGAAGAGCACACACCTCAGTGAAGGCACCTCCCTTTGTTATGACCGAATCTAACACCAGTCTTATCATTACCGATACTGTTAGAGCGTCAGTGCGGAGCGCGTAATCCTCCTCCCCGTTAAATACCTCCTGGATTGTGTACACACACACAGCTCACACTCGCTGCCCACAATCAAGCAGATGGGCTCAGTCCCAATAGGCTCCCTAATCAACATGTGCACTATGTAGGGCTGCAGAGCCACATCCATCTAGTGCCCTATATATGGGGGGGGGGGGGGTCGTTTTGGATTTAGCCGCAAAGTCAGCTCTCTATAGAGATTAAAGGGGCACAAAAAAAACAGAAAGACACGCTTCTTCTTTCATTTAATGTGGTGTGAATTTCCTGTGAATTAGTTTTTGTATAATAAAGAGGTGTTTTTTTTAGACATTTAAGAAGCTGCCATTTCCATTAAACAGACTACTATTTCTAATTAATTTTTCAAGAAATTAAATATAGCAGTGTATAAAAAAATTACAGAAAGAAAGAAAGAAAGAAAGAAAGCACATTTATTAACTTTGGCAAATATAATTCATTTTAAGATCCACTACATTATATTGGTTATTGTACTGTATAAGGTTTGTATATTTTATAGACTATGGGTAAAAACTGTAGATATAATAAACTCAATAATAATAATTGTTATTGCTATTATTATAATTATTGCTGTTTCTGTTATTATTATTAATATTATCATTGCTGTTGTTATTGTTACTATTATTATTATTGCTGTTATTATTATTATTATTATTATTGCTGTTATTATTATTATTATTATTGCTGTTATTATTATTATTATTATTATTATTATTATTATTATTATTATTGTTGCTGTTTTTGTTGTTATTATTATTATTGCTGTTTCTGTTATTATTATTGTTATTACCATTGCTGTTGTTGTTATTGTTATTATTATTATTGCTGTTATTATTATTATTATTATTATTATTATTAATTTATTGTCATTGCTGGTATTATTATTGCTGTTATTTTATTTATTTATTTATTTATTTATTTATTTATTATTACTATTATCATTATTATTATTGCTGGTATTATTATTATTATTATTATTATTATTATTATTATTATTATTATTATTATTATTATGATGATTCTTGTTATTATTATTAGGCCTATTAGAGCGCTTTTCTCCAAGCACTTTACTTAAATGTAAAAGAAAGAAAATGCAATAATAAGTGAAGGTTAAATAATATAAGAATCTATATAAAATATGTACTATACATTTAGGAACAAAATCACGTGGTAGATTTACTACATTTACTTCTCCAATCTCTGCCTCATACTGAAATATAAACTGGTAACAGTGGCAGGGAATTTTTACCTTCAAACTAAAGTTCCGCCGAGTTTCCGCCCGGACCCTTATCAGAGGGACACAGTGAAGATGGCGGCGGAGGAGCTGAATGTCAACACACCTCCTGCTGGGAGCGACAGCATGGACCAGGCTAAATTACAAGCGTTAAAAGGTAAATATTAAAGTGATAAAACACAGAAGGGTGGCTGAAATATCCGCTATTCTACAGTAATAACGACTAGCTCAGGATTAGGCTTTAAATTATGTTCTTTAATTATCATGACATTGTGTTAGCCTGCTAACTCAAGCTAGAAGTCTGGTTTACTAAAGCCTGGATAAATCCCACATTCTCCATCTATAGCATTAGACTTCTTAACCCTTAACTGTAAAAATAAGCCAACCAGACTTCACTTTCAGCACAGAGTATTATTATTATTATTATTATTTTGCGAAAATAATCAAATCATTATAAATACTAGTCTTGATATTTAAATATGTAGAATGTTTTGCTTTGTTTAGAGTCATTAAGCTTTCTGTTATTTGAATACATCAAGTCCAAATTGACTTTATTTATTTATTTATTTATTTATTATTATTATTTAAAACTCCACACAGGAAATGACATCTGATATAAAACCTACTGATTAAGCTCCAAAGATTATTTTCAGGATTTTTGAGCCAGGTAGGATTTAGAAGATTTGATAGGAAAAGTCTTTGAGATTCACATGATTCTACCATCTTTGTCAGTATACGCTTTTTTTTTTTTTTTTTTAAGATGTTCTTGGCTGTCAGGAGTCTGATCAGTCACAGTCCCATGCTGTAGAGTTACACACGTCATCCCTGTTCTTTTCCAGGTGGTGCTTTTCTGACGACGGTGGCCACTGCAGGAATGATCGCTGGATTCGGCTCGACCCTCGCTTTGGCTAAGAAAAGGAGCCCTGAGTGGTTTAACAAAGTGTGAATGTTTTCTGCACTTGATACAGTTTTGTGTCGTTTCTATACATAAGTTACAAAAGCACAGAATTCTACTTTCCCAACTCTTTATTCACTTAAGCTATCTTGTTTCATGATGTGTTTGTTTTAAACATGGGATGTAACAGGAATCGTCCATTAGAGTCGAGAGCTGTATTCATTTCAAAGCTCGCAGAGGAACAGTGCTCCTTCTTGTTGTTTACATTCTGTTTTAAGGAACAGCCGTGTGGTGTCTTTTTTAGAGACAAATAGATTTGCTGTGTGTGTGTGTGTGTGTGTGTGTCTGTGAGGTCATGGGAAATGAGCGCTCTGGAGTTTCCTTCAAATCGATTATCAGACAAACCTCAGGAAGGAGGACAGGCTCCTGTTTCTGTCTCAGTGCTGGAACGGTGGCGTCGACACAGCGTTAAACCGTGGCTTGATTTTCTTGTTACTTTCCTTGCCTAGTGTGTTATGCAGTCCTTTTTTTGAAGGCACCCAAACCTTCTGTTGAAGACTCAAAAACTTTTTCCTAGAATAATAAGTTGCCACAATAAATATGATCAGGAATAAAGCAGCACAGAAAGCAATCGGACTTTACTGGAATTTACTTTGATTCTGCAAATACATACCCTTATATTTCTAGTAAACCCGAGTTCTTATATTCTCTGTATTCAAAGTCCTTACATTCAATGACAGTAACACTTGGCCGTAAACTTCTTGATGCTAAACTTATCATAAAATAAGGAGGCGCTTTGTGTTGTACATGCAGACACACAGAACCTTGTCTGACTTCGGCAGTTACCAACGTCTCTGATATTTTATATTAAATTAAAGACTTTATGGGATTTACGAGCAGTGCAACAGACCCTGAAACTTTAAAACTAGTAATCAGGTTATTCTGGGCATGTACATGGTTAATCTGATATTTCATTTTCATGCATTTACAAAACAGTGAATGCTGCAGAGCTCAGAGCTTACAGAAACACTGTAAAACGAGTCGGCTTGTAAAAGGATTTAAACAACGGAGGGAATTTTTGCATTCTTTAGTTTTGGGGCGTTATTTAACAGAGTGTAAAAAGCACTTCATGTATGTATAAAGTGGTCAGATGATTGACGCTGCTAGAGCCAGTATTTTCCCATTATTAGAGAAATTGACCATATTACTGAAGATATAATTGTCTGAGTGTAACGAATTAAAGTGTCATTGAAAAAACATGAAAGATACAGATGTGTATAGGTAACTAAGTAAGTTATTTATTTGTGCTACAAATTATGGACTGATAATTGACAATCGGATGAATGCTGCGTTAACTCAAATTGGAAGCATGACATTTTCAGCCTCTGTTTCCTTAAGCTACAAAGTGGGATAACACGACATGTGTCCATGTTTGTCTTGACAACAATCTAGCCAGCTAACATTAGTGATATAAGTGATGTATACTTTCCTTCTCCAAAGAGTGAACTTTATAGTCATTGTTAGAAGTTAACAAGTCTCTATGTTGATCGATCTAAAGCAAATGCTACTAGAGAAACTCATGCAGCCATGATGATACGATGAAGTGTCATGTGCATGTTCCTGATGTTCTGAGTAGGAACTGAGGGGTGTTTTCTTTGGGTTTTCCTAGTTAGAGGCTGAAAAATAAAACTCAAGATTTGCTTTTGTCGAATGCAGAATAAATCTCATCTACACGGCCACCATTGGTTAGAGGACCTTTGAAAAATGTACTAGATTCATATTTTTCATTCTCACCATCTTTAGTTTACATTTATTGGTGGTTTTAAGAAAACAAAGAAGCATCTATAGATAGATGCAGAGCAGGTTAAAGTCTGTGAATTTCAGCCGTGTGTTCCTATGTATTTAGGGTGTATTGGGAACTGCGGCGGTGCCGGAGAGCGGTGCGTCGTTGGCCCTGCGCGCACTCGGATGGGGTTCTCTGTATGCCTGGTGTGGAGTCGGCCTTCTCACCTTCACAGTGTGGAAAGCTCTGGGAGTCCACAGTGTAAGTGTGCGTGAGATGTGTGACTTTCACTTTTCCTCATGAACATTTAATCACAGCTCAATGCTTCTTTTGCAGTTGGTGGAATTTCGACAGAAAATGCAGTCCATCTTCCCTGCCATCCCAAGAAACGAGGACGTTCAGACAAACTCAGCAACTTTTGACTGGGACTCGCTATTTAAGTCAAAATGATCACTGATCTGCCTGTGAAGAGAGCGTTACATGTCTGCTCACTGGATAGACAACCTGTGAAGTGAGTGCCAGGTCAGATGAGAATCAAGTTTCCTTCCACTTCTTACCCTAAGACAGGGTTTAGGGACATTGTGCACATCTATGAAGTTGAAGAAACAGTCTGGGGGAAAAAAAAAAAAAAACGTTTCTGGGTGCAGGTACTGTGTGTGGGGTCTAATATTAACAGTACCCAGCTTTTTCGTGAACCAGAATTTGACAATGAAGTCTGGCAAAGAAGCTCTTGGTTTTTCCTTATTTTGCTGCTAAATTGCTTTTGTAAGTAGTACCATTTGGTGGAAGAGATGTGTCAAACAGCCATTTATTTTGGCTAAGTAAGTTTGATTAGTGATTAGTAAAACTGATTAGTGTATGGTTGCAATGTGTACAGAAATGTAAAACATAATCCTGCTGGATTAATCTCCATAGAATAAAGTGTAAAATGGGGATAGTCAAACGGTGGCCGTGGTCTGGATGCAGAAACAACAAAATAATCCGTATGGCCAAAAGTATGTGTACATCTGACTATAACGCTCTTGCTTTGTAAGCATCCCCTTCCAGAGTTAGTCCCCTTCTACTGCTATAATACCCTGCACACTTCTGAGAAGGTTTCCAACTAGATTTTGGAGCTGTGGGGATTAGTGTTTGTTAAGCCACAAGAGCATCAGTGAAGTCAGGTGAGGAGGTTTCAGGTGAAGTCAGGGCTCTATGCAGGACATGAATTCTTCTACTCCAACCTTATCGGGGCATTGTCATGCTGGAACAGGTTTGGGCATCTTAGTTCTAGTGAAGGGAAATTCTAATGTGATTCTAATGTATATGATATACCAAGGCATCATATACAACTGTGTGCTGCCAACTTCGTGGTGACAGTTTGGGGAAGAACCACCTATATGGGTGTGCACACAAACTTTTGGACAGATAGGATGTGCAGTCTGTGTTGCTAGTTTAAAAAAAAAAAAAATGGATGCATGAAACAACAGTCCAAACTAAAACAATTACATCAAATGAATGCCTACTTTACAGCTTTGATCATATCACTAACGATTAGGTAAATGTTTTCACCAGTCAGTCATGCTGGTCGCTTAACCAGACTTTTGAAAACAATTAATTTTTGTAACTGGTCCTTTGTAAGTTCTGGTCTCTGGTGTAAAATATTAAAAACGTTTGTATGAAACCGAACCTGTGTGTTATATTTAATGTCAAAGAAAGTTTAACCAGGAAAAAACATAACGCCGAACTGTATGTCCAGGAGAGACTGATCTCAGGTCTGTCCTAACGGGTGTGACCTGCTCTTCTAAAGGGTCTGTGACACCCCACTCTAACGGCACACACGGCAAGAAATTAGGACTGGTCAACTGTATATAGCAGGTGTATCTACCAAATAACAAGACTGAGCAGTCCAGATCAGCACAATCCTGAGACAAAACGGCAGTCAATGCACTGGAAAGCTCATTTGTCACTAGATGAAGAAAGCTCGACAAAGCAAATCCAAGTAAAAGGCCAAATGTTAATCATTTTCTTTGACAGTAAGGGTGTAATTATGGAGAACTGGGTTCCTGATGGAGTAACAGTGAACCAACACTATTACATAAAGTTTCTCCAAACTTTACGAGAAAGGGTCAGAAGAAAGATCCCACAGCTGTGGGAGAACTGTTTCCTCTTTCATCAGGACAACGTGCCACCACAAAGTGAAGCAGTTTTTGGCCCAGAAACGCATCACAGTACTATTTTTTCCTTTTCCCTAAAATCAAGATCTGCACTCAAGGAAACTCGTTTAAAGTCTGTTGGAGAAGTGAAGAAGAAAACGATGGCGCTTCTGAGACTACTAACAGAACCTACTGCACTGCTTTGATCAGCGGAAGACCATAATACAGCGGTGTGTAGCTACAGAAGGGGAAAGTAATTGAAATGAACGTTTTCTTCATTACACTGGAGTTACAGGCAACATCATCCTTGTAACTGGTCTTGCACAAAAACCTTCCCCAAAATATTTACTGGAAGATTAAAACAAGCTATTTGAGGAAAAGCCCATTTGGCCAGATAAGGAAGCACTTTTCAAATGTTCCAGAAATGCAGCATGTTACCGCTTCCAAAGATGTCATTCACAAAATTGTTCAGATAAAGAGTTCTGAAACACTGATGTCAGAGCAGGCAGGTGGTGAAGCAGAGCTACGTCCAAGCACCTGAAATTTCTGCCAACATAAATTATTTAGGAATATTATGCTGTTACTCTGTGCTTTACCCATGATTAATTTGCTTGGCAAAGTTCTGGACATCCAAATCTCAGTTGTTTTCTCTTTCCAGCACAGTTGATTCAGCTCATTGTGTAATTTGTCAAAGCATTCAAGAACTGAGTCAGATGAGTGAGTCAACTAATGCACTCACAAGCACCCACAATCTTTTACACTCTGCCAAACTGATGTCAGGATACCATGGTGCCTTGATAAATCTGGTTTCTGAGATGAGTTAGGCAGAGTGTTAGTGAGGTAAAGTTTCAGTATTACTATTAGTTTCGGGAGTTATTCGGACTTCACTCATTGCTTCTAAATGAAAAGACAAAAGCATCCAAAAACAACCTTCACAGTGCTCAACCAGATTTCATGTACATTTACTTTAACATGGAACATGTAGTATAAAGACTTTATACTAATAAACAATGTTCATCAAATCATATGGCATGAAAAAAAAAAAAAAAAGTTCACAGAGTTGTACACTTTCATTGGAATTGTTGCTCAAGTCACTTTTGGGATAACTTCAAATTTTGCTTTATTACAGTTACACCGACTGACTTGTTGATGAGCCTGTGTCTCATTTTTTTTTTTTTTTTTTTTTAAGCCAGACATCCATGCCATTCGAGGGACCTGTTCCTATCCGTTTCACAGAATTGTGTGTAGTACAGTCCACGCAGGAACGTCCTACACAACCACAGACTACCCTCGAACGAAGATGGCGATGAAAATTTCATTTTCAAACTGTTAATAATTAGCATCGACTACCGTCACTCTGTATAATACCACATCTCTCGGAGAAATAAAAAGTGAAAAGGGCCTGTTTAATATACAGCTCATATATATACACAAATTAGCCCATAAGTTGAATGAAGAGAAGTGGTAACTGAAGCGCTTTAGAGTTCCATTTTCAGACTGTTGATCCTGTGGTCTAATGGTCATACTGGTGGAAGCGAGTAAGTTTTTAAAAAAAAAAAAAAAAAAAAAAAAAACAGCTCTCACTTGATCTCACATACTGGTGTGGTTATGCAGTGCAATACTGGTTATCAGATTTGAATATTGCCTGTGGTAAAGAGTCATTCACATTTGGTAATCTCCCCTCCAACAAGCCATCTACACCCTATTGCACAATGCTTTTTAGAGCTGGATACATGTATATCTTGAGTAAATCAGTGTTTTTTTTTTTTTCTTTTTGCTTTAACACATTGCAAGAGAAGTTCTATCTACAACACATCTCACAATTTAAATAAATGTGCATCCCCAGATAAACGAATTCCCACCAGAAACAGCCACAAACTATGGGGAAAAAAAACAAAACAAAAACTTAGGCGCAGAAAATTCTGAAAACGAATAAACAGTATCAGATGCCAACTTTGGTTAAAACAGAACCGAAAAGGGAACACAAAAGAAAGCATAAAAAAAAAGAATAGAAAACAACACCATGAAATATTAAATATTTGTATTAAAATCATTTAAAAATCCAAAATGAAATAGCAAAAAACGGGGGGTAGAGGAGCTATATATATATTCTCTATATAACTGTTTGTAAGTAAAAACATTTTTTGTCTTTTTTTTATTTAAATAAAAATATAACACCAACAATCTCGATCTGTGTGGCTTGTCCCACTGATTTTCAGCACTGCCAGGCTACCGCTCGTGTCACGAGCGCCCCAGCTTAAACAGCACCTCGCACAAAATGGCTGCCACGCTAGAGTTCAGCACGGATGACAGCGTGATGTCCAGCAGGCGGCTCTCGTACAACACAAACTCGGGCCGGTTCTCCTCAACCTGAGCGATCGCCATTAAAGCTTTAGCAGCCCGGCACATCATGTTGATGCTAGGTGGCTCTGGGTGGGTTGGATGTCCCGCGTGTAGCAGGTTATGAGGGCTCTGCTGATACTGTGCCATGGCAAGACTGTCCTCTAAAAAGCCTATCAGGGTCCCAATGCTGCCCTTCTGAAGTGCAATGGCCCGGGCTGCCATGGGATCGCCCTGTGCCAGGTTGGCGAGGACAGCTACAGCCATCTCCCGGCATACCTGGCTTTTACGTTCACCTACGTGATGCACTAACGTTGCAAAGAGCCGTTCCTGGCGGCTGAATGGTGGTGTAGCTAACAGCAGGTCCACATTACAATCTTGGATGCTCAGCTTGCACAAGCACTCCAGCACCAGCCTTTGTGGCGTTAGAGAAGAGAAGCCACTTGCCGTGCAGAAAGGGTCCTGGGCCTTGGCTGATGAACAAACCATCCAGTGCAAAAGCCCATCCAGAATGGGTAAGCAGATGCTCTCAGGGTAGATTGACAGATCAAGCTGCCCTGAAATGTTGGCCAAGGTCACCAAGGTGTTCTCATGCAAGGCACCAAGGCAGTCCCACCACCACTCATCCTTGCTACAAGCCAGACTTCGTTCTTCTTCACGCTGGTAGGTTGGGGGTGTTCTCTTCCTCTTTGGGTGCTCATGATGCAAGAGAACCAGCTTGCCCAGTACAAGTACCAGACCTGGATGCCGTGCCATATCAGCATCATTACCTGGCACAAAGGAGAGCCCACGGACTATGTTGGAGATGCATATACAGCGTTTAGCCAGTTCGTCCTGCCAGTCCTCAGCTGTGGAAAGTGGTGCTTCGTCCCAGCAACGTGGTTCATCTTCCAGCAGGGTGACAGTGCGGTGCTTCTCTTGGCTTTGTGAGGTGGACTCTTGGGCCTCACTTTCGGGGAGAGATCTCGTATCATCTGCGGTAGCTGAAAGACTCTTATCTGTGACATCTTGGTCTTGCTTCTGAAATGATTGCTCATGACTGGGATCTGCAGTGTCTTGTTCTTTAACTTCCTTGAGGTCCATGGTCATTTCTGGATTAGGTCCTGTCTCCTCATATTTTCTATCAAAGTGGGTCTGGATGTGGGCAGTTGAGTCCCCTCCGCCAGCCTTCCAGTGCAGGAGGCCACTGGTGAACTCTCCAGCCAAGCCCAGCTGTTCTGTCCGGTCTTCCACCAGGTCTGCAACTGCCTCCCTCTCCTCCACCTTTACTGGCAATCTGTCATATTTGCTAGCTTGCTTGGGCCTGGGTTCTGTGGAAGTCGAATCTTCTTTACCCACTTCGTTTTGTCTATCCTTCTCCTGTTCAATTTTCTCTGCTGGCTTCTTCTCCAGCAGATCTGCTCCAGATGTGCTGATCAGGACACACTTTTGAGACTCAGCTTCAGGCTTCTTGTCTGCCTGCTCAGTATTTGAATCAGTATCCTGCTCCTGATGATCTAATTTTTCTTTTTCTGCTGGCTCTGGAAGGGGGCCAAGAAGTGTCTTCTGGCCCTCAGAACCCACTTCATATTCCTCCAGGATTCCAAAGATCTCAATCAAGCATCTTCTGAAATATTCAACTATAAGTTCCAAGAAACCTGGCAACTACAGACACAGAGGACAAAAGTACGTTAACCACTTTATTACATTATGAAGAAACTATGCAAGTGCACCAGGCTGTGCTACTTTCCCAACTTACCTGTGACAAGGTAAAAGACGACACTGTGTTATCATCATATAGCAGAATGTTTATAGTGTCCAAAGCCCAAGTGCTCTCTGCTAGCAAACCAGATTTCAGAGACATCATCACACGCCAGGCCTCTGGTGTCCCTGCAAAGTAACGACAGTTCTGAGTTGACCTCCATGACCCAACATGCTATGTAAGGCAACAGAAATAAAAAAAAAAGAATTGTGTGCACGCAGTTCAAGAGATCACGGATCCCGGCTAATGAAGATGATACTGTTTATTCCCTAGTCCCTCCAGTTAAATTGCAATTGGAGTTGACCAAGTGCAAATGTAAAATTTGACCAGTTTTTCTTTCTTTCATTACAAACTACAAAAAAAATTCATTTTATAATTTGAATTTAGCTATCAGTAATGTAGACGGTAAGTGATGATACTGCTAAAATAAACAGATAGCTATTTACATTTTTAAAACCATGCAGGACTCTTACCTATGTCTTTGGAGGTTAACCTTCGGCGAGGTTTTAGCTGAGGTTGTGTCGCCTCAACGGAATCCAGCGGAAAGCTGATCTCTCGTTGTACGGGTGGGAGGCCTTGACCAGGGACACCGCCACTCTGAGATCCTGGCATAGACCCAGGAACCCCTGGTTTTGGCATCTTCATAGACGGCATCAGATGAGCTTTGTTGGGGGACATGGAACCTCCCATGGGTCTGGGGAATGGTGCTGGACTCGGAGCACGGGCAATATGGTTGGGCATGGCTGGAGGGGACTGGTAAGATGACGGAGACTGGCGGTTTGTCATGGGCGGAATGGAGCTAGCAGAAGACTGGGGAGGATAAGGCGACTGACGTTGGCCAGGGTGACTCGGCCACTGACTGTCCTGATTTACCCTGCCCTCCGGGTCATCTGCACGGCTCATGGAGGAGTATGGAGGCCCGTGGCCCTGTCTGCTAGGGTAAGGGTAGCCCATATCAGTCCTGGGTTGCCACATGTTACCTTGAGGCCCCCCGCTGGGAGTAGAGGATGGTCCTCCAGCCATCATGCCATGCTGAGGAGGTCCCTGTCCCCCATGCTGCATGCGTTCACGGTTATATGGGTACGGGAACTGCCCCTGCATAGGTCTGCGCTCCGGGTATCCACCGTACTGGCCATACATATCTGGCTGCTGGCCACTGAACTGCATGCCATAGGAATCACCCTCATGTCGCTTTGCTGGGGGGCCATACATCGCTTCCCCAGGTCTCTTATAGCCCTAAAGAGGAACAGAATAATTTTTGAGAATGTTTCCCAGAATAGCAAGGCTGCATGAAATTTGCCTTGTCTGGGCATCAAGATTTCAGTCAGCACGACTGAGTAAAAAAATAATTTTATTTTACCTGCTTAGTAGTACACTAGCTTATTTATATTCTGTTATTTGTTCTCTTAATTTATTATCTCAAATGTTCTAAAAAAATATCAAACCTTTCAATCTATATCAGGTCTGTTCCTTACAAAACCCATGTGTTGAATTGGCGTTACCACAACAGTTAGTAGTTACGCATTTAGCCTCAACTAAAACAGGAATACAATATCTCATAGCATAAGTAAACAACCCTGCAGCTGCAGACTGACCTGTGGCTGCGGGTACATTCCATGTGCACCGTATGGCATGCCTTGAGGATACTGCTGTCCATAACCATCATGGCCATGCCTAAATGAAGAACACGCATAGCTCAGCCATTCAGTTTTGAGATTTACTTACACTTATTCACCTGTGTAAAACCTAGTAATCCTTACCTCTGATGTGAGGGGTATCTATTGCCTGGGTACATGTTTGGATCGCTGTTGGAAGGCATCATGTTGTTCTGATTTCCAGGAGTCACCATTCCACCATCAGGGCCCATGGCATGGTCAGGCCTGATGAAGACACATGGCCAAATACATGAAGCTGGATTCAGATGTGAGTCAAGTTGTCCAGTAGCTTACTGTGAAATATTACTGACCTTCGGTCAAAGCCTTGGCTGTAAGGGTACTGGGGTCTAATGCCCATGCCCTGGGGTCCTCGTGGATACATATCCTGCATGCCACTGCTGGGCATTGGCCCTGGCATGAAAGAGTCATTACCACCTACAAATTATATAGAACAATTATTAATATTTACGACTGAAATATACTTGTAGTCCTTTTATACCGACAACGTGCCAGTGCTGGGTCTGGAGACTGCACTACAAAATCAGAATCGGCCAGCGAAATCAGTCGGCATCAATGACTCAAACAAGTTCATAATTCCCATTAAAATGCGATTTTTTTCAAAATATGCTGTTGAAATAAATTAACTAACTAAAAGAGAACAGCGCTGCTAATACTAATTGTAGGGTTATTGTTATGATTACTCTGATGAGCTTCACAGTCAAAATGCTCAAACTGGGAGAACGTATCTACTGTCCCGTGAGTAATCATTGTTTATAATGATACATTTTATCCATGTTCAGATGCAGAAGGATTGTCTGAAGTATTGGGTGGTAAAATATCTCCTAAAACCCAATGGCTAGACTTATAAAACCCTTGACAGTTATAATGTTTAGGCTATGTATTGGCAAACTCAAACATCTGCTAAGTAATTTATCAGGAATAAAATATTACCACTGAAAAAGGGTCACAAATACATAAAAATAATGACCTGAAGAGGAAACCTCCACTTTTCAGGCATCTGCGACAAAATAAATAGCTACAGAATACTGTTCTTACTAAT
>JAOVYU010000040.1:8078084-8088880 GCA_025674565.1 Synodontis membranacea | reverse complement strand
ATATCTCATTTTCTTGGTGAAGGTTAAAGAGTATCCTTATTTTATGTTGTGCAATGAGCACAGTAAAATCACCAGGTTTGAATGAACACCTAGAGTGTTGAGAAAACTCTTACATACAGTAGTACATTGGGCTCAAATGAACTCTGAAAGAGTTAATTCAACACTGAGGATTTTACTGTGTAGAACATCGACATCAAGCAATTTATCATTCTATAGTGAAGCACATTTTATGGAACTATGGACTGGATTCTGGTGACTTTAAGACAGAAAACTGGAGTGGTTAGCACAATAGGGCTTTCTTTTCCCCACATGGAAAAAACAAAAGTTATACAGCCAAATGAAAAAACAAACAGATGAACATACATAATGTTCCAGTTCAGACATATGCTGCCAATTTTTCATTACCATGCAGTTTACCAAGATATAGTTATGAAACTGGCAATGAGGGAACATATTATGCAGACCAACGTAGTTATTACGAGCTAGAACAGCAACACATAAAATGCATTCCTGGGCATAATGTGGTTTCTGAACACAACACTGCTACAAGTTAGCACACAATTTTATCTATAAAAAAGACATCAGGATACTTCATGTTCTATGGTATGTGATGACTAAAAATACTAAGATGTATCAAAGAGAGCAAGCACATCTAAGTTTAGAACAGATCTGTATGAGACAGGTAAAGTTAGAGGTTACAGGATCCAAAGATCCTATAAGTCACTTTGGGATATGATCATCTGCCAAATGCTTTACATGTAAACACCAACCTGAAAAAGGTAGACATCTCCGTAAGCATTGCTCAAACAGAAAACATTTTCCTTCTTTGGGTGTTCTGGGACGGCCTGGACAATGCTGTCCTCGGCAAGCAGGACGTAACGTGGGGACATTTCCTGCTCTGGCAAGCTCTTCCCATCAGCCTCACTCAGTAGGAGCATGCAGCCTGTTGGAGGACAGGACAGTGTGTTACCGGAATTGATGGCGCTGTTCTGACTGTACGGTAATCAGAAGGTTCCACAATTTTCTTGTAGTATGCTGATTCAAACCCACAGCAACCAACCAGTGAGGGTGAAGACTTATATGTCACACTGATTGATGGGGTGAGAGGAATGCCATCCCTCCCACCCAGAGTGCATGGCCAATTTTGGTCTTTGTGACTCTAGACCCTGAATGGGAGTGGCATCTTCACAATTCAAACGTCTGACTTTAGGGTGAACACTTTTCTGTTGCATCAAACTGGATATGGTTTAAACCCGTTCCAGTTATATTATTGTCAGATCTGCTGGGATGGACAGAGTTGAACTTACCTTTAAGTGTGACCCAATATTGCCTCCACCTGCGGCGTGCCACTAGCTCCAGTTTGCGCTCTTTATGCAGGCTGATGAGTGGTTTGAAGGCAAGTCGCCCAGCCCTCCGCACCACCCCCTGTTCCTTCTCAAACAGCAGCTCCATCTGCTCCAGAGAGCTCAGAGACCCACTGCTGCTCTCAGCCTGCTCGCCCTCGACCTCTTCCCATTCCTGAAGAGCATCACCCATTTCCAGTTCCTGCATAAAGTTCTCGTAGACATTCTGGTTTTGCTGAGTATATGGTTCTGTCAGAGAGCAGGCTGAGCGTGTCTGACTGTTCAAGAGGTTCCAGCATGGGTCACCAACCAGTTGAACACCACAGTCACCCACCAGCCCATCCATACCACTAATGAAGGTCTCTGAGGGCTCCTGAGCACAGGATAATGAAAAACACACTGTGTTACGGGGTGAAGTGCTAAAGAGAAGTGTAAACATTTACGTACGCTGTGGGACAAGGTCAGCACTACACTGCAAGGGATCTAAATGGGGATTCACACATGTTGCTTGTGGTAAGTTTCAATAGTGCTAAATGTGTCATGAAAAATGTGACTACAAAGGTCAGTCTTGTCTGCGTATATCCAATCATGCAGAACTGATACCCCATAAGTTAATTACAAAAACTAATTCACCTATACACCCACCCAGGGTAGTCCGAGTTCGTGCCAAAATTACACGCAGATGTGAAACCATCATTCATCTGACAATAAGCATAAACCACAATGAAAGAACATGTGAAAAGCACAAAGGACATGCAGCAGTGGTGTTTCGCCTTTGCCCACATCAGGCCTTTACAGCATTTTATCCTCACCTGCAGCCTCCGTTTCTTCCTGCTCAGGCTTCCAGTCCAGTCACTAATGCGGCGGATCCGGCTCTTGAGTGAGTCCTTTCTGGAATTAACGTCACCACCACCTGATTTTCTGCAAGGCAATGTAAGGGAGGTGAAAGGTTGGTTGTCTTGGCTATGTTCTTTAGCAGTGGAATTGAGGTCAGGAGGATCCAGGGCCTGGTCTTCAGGAAGTATTGCAATTGTGGGAAAAGGTCCAGTCAAGTTTGGGTTAGCGTAAATGTTACCGAAAGAGTCCAATCCAAAATCCTTCTGCTCTACGTGGATTAAAACGGAGTCACCAATGCCACTATCCTCCTCTGTGGTATAGCCAGTGGTTCCATTTCCTGTCGCCTGACAAAGTGTTTCATCGGCATGGCATTCCATAGTGGAAGGAGGGCAACCGTTATCCTCGGTACGGGTGGAGGAGAGTGTAGTGTAGCCACTGCTGTCATCTGAAGGCTGGTTAGTGGTGAAAACATTGTCACAAAGCTCTGTGGCAGCACCCCATGGAGAGTCATACCAGGATTCCTCAGAACTGATAGAGGAACCTTTGCTGTCCCTCAAAGTCGAGTCCATGGGTGCATTGCAGGGCTCATTGTCCAGACTTCTCCTCCCATTGGTGAACTCCACCCTCAAGCTTCCATCCCCACTCAAGAGCACCTTGGGACTGCTCTTTTTTTGAGGAACTTCCGAGTTAGAGTTTCTTACTGATGTGTGAGCAAATCGACAATTCCCACGTGACAGGACTGACCCATGGTCCCACTCGTTGCTCTGCACAGAGCCAGGATGCTGTGCATCAATGTAGTCATAGTGGTAGGGGACGTACGGCTGGCTACCTTTGTGCTGGTTTAGGCAGTTTTTGGAGGACCCTCGAGTCTTAGAAGCTGACGCTCCTCCTGTGTTCCTCCACCAGCTATGAGGGGAGAGGACTTCCTCTTTGGATGAGTGCAGCTTCAGTGAGCATGGTCGTGACTTGCCAGGAATGATGAAGCTGCTGTGCTGGCTGTCTGTGTTTCCCATTATGATCTGTAAGACCAAACACAATGTTCAGGAACTGGAAGTGCTTTGGATGTGACTGTCAGTTGTTTTATTTTCAGATTACATAATACCCATAATAATAATTGGAGACTTCTTCTGTTCTGATACTAATACCAGTACTGAAACTCTGATTATCAGCCAATATCAACAATATTTTTTAACCACGAAGCTTACATTGAATGGGATATAACTGAAACACTTCACTTGAATTGAGGAATATCTAAAATGAACATACTCAAACAGAACACTTGACTACTCTACAGGAAGAAATGCACAGCCATCAACGCGATAGCCACAAAACTGCTGCTTTTTCTTTATTCAAACTATATGCTTTTTCTTTATTCAAACTATATGCAAAATTATACAATTTAAAATGAAACAAATAATGCTAGTGTAATACGTAATTATGCCAAACTGTTTCCGTTAAAAAAAAACCCACACACACACAACTTCATGGTAAAAAATAGACTTTAACATAAAAACAAGTGGCATGTTACAATAGTGTTATATTGGACGTATTCTTTTTTTCCTGTCCAATATTCCACATCAGCCTGATACTGATACTGGATATAATACATAGATGTACAAGTAACAAGTTTCTATTACCAGCTGTGATTCTGTTCCTCAGGATGAACAAGAATAATCCTTCATATTCCTTTACTGCTCATTCGTTTTTGTTCTCCTAACGGTCCTTTCGCTGTCCTTAACATTTTCTCTAATCCTTTGTGCAATTCAGTTCTCCATTCTGGGTCTCTTCTTTCTTCCTCCCTGTTTCTCGCTCCGACGTTCTGTCTCTCTCCTCTCCAGCTGTCCTGCGGTCTCGCTTGCTCATCTGTGGGGAAACAGATGAGGGAGGAGCATGTGTCAGAAACACAGCCAGTCCTTGTGTGTGTGCCATGCAGTGGGAACCCCCTCCTCCTCCTTCTCCTCCACCTCCTCCTCCTCCTCATCCCAAATCCAAACAGCACTCATGCTTTCCTCTGGCTGTGCTGCGTTCCATGACGTACCGCTACAAGGCTTTACAAGAACAGACTTCATTCTGACCCACTGTTTATTTTTGGTCATGGAAATTCCAAACAATTTTCATTCATTTTCTGGCGACTGTAACCATAATGGCTGCAGGGTAATGGGATACTTCCAAACAAGGCTCCATGTGATGCTGTCATAAAAAAGACTGGATGTTCAAGTTGTGTTTTTGGTCACTGATTCGAATTTGAATCTGTTTCATTTTTGTTGCTTTTTTACTAGTAACCGAAGGACATGTCTATGGCTGCTGGGGGAGGTTCTTGTGTCTTGTAGGGGCAGCTGCAGGCGGCCAAGCACACCAACACCCATCCTTCCTCAGAACACATCCGTGACCTCTGACCCCCAAGTGAGCTTGTATGAATGGAGGTGTCCTGCGCCGCGTACACAGAGTGCTCAATGAAACAGGCGACTGGTTACAACTCAAAGAGGGCATATTGTTGCTTCATATTATATTAAAGCAGTGTGATGCAATGAAGCACAGAGACCTTTTCAGAAGCGGCTGCATGGAAGCAGCCAATGAGATGACCCCCTTTCAAACGTCAGGGATCGAAGAAAGGCGGAACGAGAGCATTGTGAGATGTCTGTCCCTTCCCCTCTCAGACAAGATGATCTGAATAATCTGAATGGATATGTGCCACTTGCTGAATCCTTTGTGTATGTCTTGCTCCCAGTGGCCATCTGGTGCTTCTATGAGGCACTCGATCACCCTGAACCCCAACAACCTCCAAGCCTTCAGATTGCACTGGAATGCAGAAACGCTGACACGATAAGTGGCATTTGGACAGACGATCCTGTCTGATGGGTCAAATGCACTTGTTGAGCTTCTGTTGCGGGAATTCCATCTGCTCCTGACATTGGGAATCCCAGACTTTTCACTCACTTGATGCCTTTACCGAGTGCAGCAGGAGCATATGTGTGTTACATAAGGAATAAAAAGCTTGGGGGCATGCGGTGATGTGAGGTGACCTAGTTCATACCACTGACACCACCCCAAAGTTTTTTTTCCTGTTTTCCATAATAGCCCTTCTCAAACCTTTTTTTCCCCTCTTACAGTATACCACGGCAATTTTACAACAATTACATATGTAAAAATTATTAGTGAACAATTAGTTGTACTTTTTAACCTTTTGGAGTTAAAACGTCTGTTTACAGAATCATCTCTATATCAATGATTTTGTCATTTTCTCGGTTAAACAACAGTTCTTTAAATGTATTTTTTATTCAGAGTCAGATGTGGCACATCTACCATTCTGTCTACAACAGAAACAGTAACGTTTTAGAACAAGACCCATTAAAACTTGTGATTTTCTTTGTATTCAGAACTGCTGTTTTAAAAAACTAATCATCACCTTCTGACCGATCAGAGTCAAGAATTCTAAAGTGCCGTGGTATAATAGTCTAGAGTCAAAATTTCATGCTTACACTGTGGAGCTGATGAGTTTTATCTTGGAAAGTGATTTTCCATATGCTGCAACAAATCTTTTTATAGAATGAGTTTAGGGGAAAACATGGCAAAATGGAAAAGGACACAAGCTGGAAAGTTTATGATTTAGTGTAAGTTTTAAAAGAATGAGGGGGGGGGGGGACGATTAAAATAGTGATGTATCTCCTGAAGTGGAACAGGAAATTGGAAGCTGGAGATTCATAATGGATTTGGAAGAACAGAAGCACCTCGCTTCCCATGAGACTGTAAATCTTTCAAAGAACACATACTCATAAATGTCAATACACGCTCTCCGAAACCTGTTCCCATTCGCATAGTGTGTGTAACGGGTTCTGCCTCAAAAGGCAACTTATACTGAATGGATGTAAATTTTGAGAAGACAGAAGTAACTAATTCTAAAACTTGTTTTTTGTGGTGGTGGTGGTGGGGGGGGCGGGAGGGGTGAGTGGTGGCACTGGTGGTTGGAGCAGCTGGTCACCTGGGAACCATCATATGACTAGGCCTCTTGTTTAGACCAACATACCACAACTAGCAGCTCCATACCGCTGCCTTTATTCGCCTAGAGCAAGATGGAGAGATGGAGGGAGCCGAGAACAATGCAGAGCGCTTGTTGTTGGCCCCGAGTGTTGAGGTGCGATTACTTGATTAAAGTGCTGGTTTGGATCAAAGTGGAAAAGAGAATGAAAAGAGCATTCCTGAGAGCAGTGCTGCACAATTTGTCTTTTGTATCTGACAAGAGTTTCAGTGTCAACCACAGAGCAATAAGGATTCTGGCTGCAAATTTGTTTACATGAAAACTAGTGATGAACTGCGACTGGGTTATGTTCTGTCAGAAGCAGCCACAATACTGAAACTAGCCAGACCATCAGACCTACAAAACACAACAGCCCCGGAGTCAGTAGGGCACATCTAATAAAAATTGTGGCCTGATGCTGGTAAAAGTCTGTGGTCCAAAAACGTAATACAGAATGTCACCGGAAATGACGTGTGCAGCTACTGGTTACAAAAACACCACTTTACTGACTCCAATGTAAAATACTTCAGATCTTATTTGGCATACATCACACTGACATTATCATGCATCTATCTGAATGAATTCCGATTGCAAAATCCACTGGATTTGTTTATATATTTCTCTTCAACTCTGCAATTTGTTATCTTGTACATTAGACGTTATCTAAGCCTAATTAATTGGACTGCAATACCACCATTTATCAATTATTAGTCAATGTGACCATAACAATGAGTTCTGTTGAGTGTAACAAGCAGCTAACATAAAATAGTAGAGTTTTCAATAGCCTTGGGTATTTTTTTTTATTCGTTAAACGCTTTAGGACCTGTCCTCTCCAAATCTTTTTTTTTTTTTTTCTTTATAAATCCTACGACATTCAGCAATAACAGCATTCAGTGTCCGAAACACCCTCGGCGTTCAGCTTTTTTTTTTTTTTTCATGCCGCTCAGGGTGCCTTCGTTCAAAATCAAGAGGGGGTGGAACTTATGGCAGCAACACTGTCAACAATGGCGGAGGAGAAACTGATCCTGGCTGTCACTGACAACCCGGTTATTTATGAGCTAACACTGAAGGCTTACCATGATCAATATTTGAAATCAGTGAATTTGATTCCACTCACTTTTGATTTAGCTCACCTTTCTAAAGTAAATAGAAACTTGACATCCATGATAAAGTAACCTAACAATAATCCCGGATTTGGGAAGCGGTAGAGCCCAAGCCTATCCAAGGAAAACTGGGGATGAGGCAGGAATACAACCTGGATGGGACACCAGGCCATTGCAGGGAACAATTCACACACATACACACCTGGGTCAATTTGGCATGGCCAGTCCTTTCACCAGTAAATTTATTTGGGAGATGGTAGGAAAACTGGAGAAAACAGAGGAAACCAATTTGGACACTGGGAAAACATATAGCACTCCAGACAGCCAGTAAGTTGTGCATAATTGTATTGAATTTTTTTTTCCCTTTTTTTTTTCTTTTTTACCATTTTAGTCACATTGGATTCAGTTTATTTTCTCTGCACGGAGACTGTATACATGAAATTGTTTTTATTCCAATTGAGCTGTCAGTTGGATTACTGATGGATTATTAGGCCTCATGGCAACATGTCCATTGCAAATCCAGTGCTAAAGTGTCAGAAGAATAAGGAACACAGAGGTTACACAGGGAGCACGTACTACACTTTGACAGCAGGACAAAAAGACATATACAGGTCAGCATGACAGGCAACATGAAACCTGACACCATCCGCTCCTTCAGCAATATCATGACAGGAAAGTGGGCATAAGCGTCACAGGACAATCCGGAGAGGAAGGAAGAGTTGCGTGCTGGGGGAAAGACAGGCAGAGAGCCAGGTCTAAATGCACAACACTGCTTCCCATGGGAATGGACAAGGAATGATAAAGCAGAGCTCAAGTCAGGGGAATGGTGTTGGGGCACAGGAAGTCAGGCTGTGTCTGTTTCCTCCAGCTGCCTGAGAGGAGCTGTTATAGTCCCTCTGTGGGCAGACGGGTGGAGCTCTGCTTCGTCCAGGTGGGGAGGAGAACAGGACTGGGTGGGTCCCTTCAGCTGCTTCCTTTTAGTCAGTTTAAGCTATTTTTTCCCTTACCTCCATAAACATGAACACATAGCAGAGTGAGCACCTTGAAAGGTCTTTTGTTTCTCCATGACCCAGTTGAGAGACTTCGTCTAAACGTCAGGTTTTGAGAGCATGTGGAAGCATAAACACTCCTCTTGTACAGCGTCGTGTCGTTCTAAGCAATATGTTTAACCTCTCTGAACTTTCTGAATGTGTTTTAGTCCGTCAGGTTACCAGAAAAGCAATCTTCTTGAATAAACTCGGCTCTGATAAAAACTCTTTCATCCAGCCAGCCATTAATCAATCTGCAGCTCCCAACTTATCTTCCTCATGCCTTTAACTAGAGTATGCATGGAATCGCTTATCCAGTGTGAATCAAATAGACAAGACATAGAATATGTCTGGATTTTCACTAATTCATTTACCTCCTCTGCATGCCACTGGTGTAAGTTAAGCTTAAAAAGTTGAAAAGAGGGACTTGATGTCATGTTTAAGCATGCAGCAGTTTTTCAATCAATCATAAGACTCTGTGTCTGAGTGATGTTCACGGTTCATTAGGTGCCTCATTACAGAGTCACAGGTGGGTGAGATTTAGACATTAATGTCTCAGCTCCTAAGGCTTTCCCAACTTTCCCTTTGCACTGCAGGGTGGGAAATCCTCCTTTATTCGCCTTCCTTTGTTCTTGAGGAAAGTGGGACGGGGAAAGCACAATGCTGAGGCGAGTGCCTGGCGCAGGTCATACTATTCAGCCTGCAGGTGCCTCTGCACCACGCAGGCCCTCTGGCACAGCCGCCATCCATCAACGCCAACCGAGATTAAACACCAGTGGAGATCCTCATGCACCACTGCTGTGTTCTGGGCACGATAGGTCCTGGCACTGTGTGGACAGAGAGCTGTTTATACAGCCTCGGTCTACCACCAAGAACTGTCCTCATTACTCATCACTAACTCATCACTGAGTTACTCAGAAGACATTCATAATTCTAAAAAAAATAAAAAAATAAAAATTCTTTTTTTAAACCTCATGAGATTACGGAATTACAGAAAATTACAGAGAAACACATACAGCTTTGATACCGATGATTTTTCAGTGCCAGTGTGAAAAAGTAAACACACCCTGGCGTCAGCATCCCGGAAACAGACATAATTGCGCCCTGCAAATCAGCATGAAATGCAGTGCGGATCTTCAACGTGCTCACACTTTCTGAAACAGAGCCCGCGCTAACACGTTAACACTTGTCTACTATCCGCACACTTCTGCTAGCGGTTAGTTAGCAGGATGCTGTGGTTAGTGCTAAGCCTAACCACAAGTAAGTAAAGACTGCAATGTAGTTAAACAAACTAGACAAACACACACACACACACACACTGTTCAGGATTCTTACGTTTTCAGTGATTCATTCCTGAAAACTGGTTTGCAGTTGACACACTGCTGCGTATTAAAATGCAGTTTAAAAAATATTGTTCTTTTTCCATGTTTCATGAAAATGACATTAAAAAAAATCGACTTCGTACTAAAAAATGTGATTGATCTTTCATATGGGGAAACTTTCTATAAGGAGTTAATTTAGCATTTCTGGAAGGGCATAAAGTGTTACATAAATCTATAGTTTATATGTTGACAGTTCCTATGTAGTTAGGACGTAGGTACAAAGACAATCGAAAAGAAATCTGTAAAACCAGCTGGTCAAAGCAATCACACAGAACAACCTCCAAAAACCCTTATGTTCTAACAAAAGCTGAAGCTGGAACGTGTGTGTGTTTACATAAGGTGTGCTGTTGTGTTCCTGTCCGCACATCTATATTACTATAGCTATATTTACTACACGGCTTTTTTGAATTCTCGATTCTGATTGGTCAAAAGGCACACTACGGTATGTTTTTTTTTTTCTTCTGAATAGCAAAAAACAGACTGCTGCTATGGACACAGTTCTGATCAGAGACTATCAACCTGCAGAAAGAAGTCAATTTTGTTGCTTAAATAATCATATTAACAACGTCAGCTCATCCGCAACAACCTGTGGATAAATATTTACTCCATGTCATGGGTGATTTTTCTAATATCAATTTTAAAGATCAGTGTAATGAGGAAGATGACGGCGCTTACGTGGATGCAGTTCCAACCGTAGAACCTAATGGGCTATGTTATTTAGAGGAAGCAATATAATCTGTTTTAAAATCTATACAATCATTTTTAAATCAATATTTTCGACTTCTTAAGTAAGTAACTATTGATTTCTTTAGTAAGCTTCTTGTCGGGGTCCTGCAACACCCTGTCTGGGTTTATTTTGCAATAATGCTGCATTAACCCTTACTTAATCATAACCTATTGACTTGAGAATTTAACCCTTTTGTGCTTTAACTGATGAATCAAAGTGAAAGTCTGAAGCTGAGCAATGACTCAACTGTGTAAATAACTAAACCTACTCAGTCAAGTCTGGGCTGCATCCACCAATTGTGCTCTCTGTGTGTGTGTGTGTGTGTGTGTGTGTGTGTGTGTGTGTGTGTGTGTGTGTGTGT
>JAOVYU010000040.1:8062912-8077984 GCA_025674565.1 Synodontis membranacea | reverse complement strand
TGCATCCACCAATTGTGCTCTCTGTGTGTGTGTGTGTGTGTGTGTGTGTGTGTGTGTGTGTGTGTGTGTGTGTGTGTATGTGTGTGGTGATGTGAAGCAGCAGAGCACTACTTCATGCCCACTCAGCTGTGTGTACAAGCATTTAATAGGAACATATTCCAACTCTGTTATTTCTGCTGACACACTGTTTATGCACAAAGCACCTGACAATCCTCACCTTCCTACCTCCATGGAGCAAGAAACAATGCAGATTATTTCATGGCTACACCACAGACTGCTCATCACCTTACAAAACGGTATGTTAAAGTAGTAGTTTATTACTTATAATATAGTGGTACATGATTTACAATGATTTAGGAGATTTGAGGGAGCGAAGCACAGAGCTCCTCTCCAGTAGTGTGCTGATTATTCTCTGGCAGCTTTGGGAGGCAAAATCACAAAACCTTCAGTTCTGGATTAGCTTTAATTCAGTCACTGTAATGTAATGTTTTCTTCTCTGGTACACAGCTTAATTTTACATTTCTCATGTTACCCATGACTGAGCCAGGGCGAATCACGAATGTCTTCCTTATTACTACACGGTGAACAGGAAGAGGATGCGCAACATCCGTAGTGCACTCCATGTATCATTTGGGATTCAAGGGCCAAAAAAAAAGCAGATTTTTATTTTTTTGTATTCATTTAATAAAGTTTGCATTCAAGGTTGTCTATATTTTCACTTATAGTAAACTACTTGGTGCTCTTATTTGGTTTGGGACTTAGCCCTATTATCACAGGCCCTGTGTGTTCTGTGTTAGATAGTTTATGGTACATTAATAATCAGGGTACAGATAGTTCTGGATTCACATTTCTTATTATACATGGTAAGGCTCTCAATAACGAGACTGAGCGGTCCAGACCACGATGATCCTCAGACAAAAATTACAGTCAATGCACTGGAACACACGTGGGTCAAACAAAGTCGTCAAAGTTTAAGGCTGAGTTAACTGTTTTTTTTTTGTTGTTTTTTTACACTACAACCAACACTATTACATAAAGGTTCTTGAAACTTTGTTAGATGGGGGCAGAAGAAAGAGGCCACAGCTGAGGGAAAATGGTTTCCTCCTTCATCAGGACAATGCGCCAGCACACACAGCGCTCTCAGTGAAGCAGTTTTTGGCCCAGAAGCACATTACAGCACTTGACCACCCTCCGTATTCTCCTGATCTAGACCCACGGAACTTTTTTTCCCCCTAAAATCAAGTTCTGCATGCACGGGACCACGTTTTGAGTCTGTTTCAGAAATTAATTAGAAAAAGACAGAGCTTCTGTGACAACTAACGGAAGAAGACCTACTTCACAGCTTTGATCAGTGGGAGAAATGTAAGGGTTAGGGTTAGGTTTTTTCCGTTAAAATTGAATTCCAGCATCAGTCTTGTAATTTAATAGTCACACCTTGTCTTGCGTGTCTCCCGGTTCTGCCTGTCTTTTGTCTGTCACTATTTATGTCTCTATCACTATGTTTTTTTGACTCTCTATAGCAGTGTCTTTCACACTCTATGTCTCTCAATCTTTCTGTATTTCTCTTTGTCACTGTGTACGTCTCTCTCCTTCTCTTGGATTCTGTTTCCGTGTCTCTTTCTGAAATGACTTTCTCTGTTTCTGGCATAGAGCCTTTCTCTCTCTCTCTCTCTCTCGCTCTCTCTCTCTCTCTTTCTCTCTCTCTCTCTCTCTTTGTGTCTTTCACTCGCTGAATCTTTTCTGTCTTTCTCCTGAAACACTGAAACACACACTTCCTTTGCCCCTCTTCACTGCACTTTCATTCCGTTTGCCATTTGTCATCATTTTCCATACAGGAAAACCTTTCTGACAATGCTGTATTTTTTATTGTATTTTTGTATTATTTATAAGTCTTAAATGCTCCTCCAACATCGTAAAGGTGACAATCTATACAAAAAAAAACCATGACAGCATCCACACAAACAAACACAGAGGATGAGAACATTATTCCTTAAACATCCACGTCAAACTTTCAGTTAGAAATAGACTCCGCAGGCACACCCTGGCCTGCCTGTCCGCCCACCCACTTCTAACTTTGAGCTGTTTTGAAGTTCAGCCATTCTCCTCCTTGCACTCTCTCCTCCCTGTGCATTCTTCTCCAAGTCAGAGGAACATGTAAACAGGAGAGGAACAGATCAAAACATGGCCCTCGTGCTCTTGCGTAACTGTGAGTGAGGACTGGACTTCAGCTCTGCACCGCAAAACCTGACCTCAGCTCCAGGAATTTAGGAGCCCTTGCCTCTTATGTAACAGGCGAGGCGGAGTACTGAAGGAAAACAATGATGGATACTGCTTCCTGGAGCAGCACTGTGCGATATGTTATTATAACTATACATACAACACTGAACCTGAGAAAAGCACGTCTGTAAATCCACGTTTGAGTTCCTCACGAGGCTATGATCAGAAAAGATATGATATGAGAAGTGTATCACCCTGTATCGATATACAGTATATTGGGATGTGCTTTATACATTATGGTTTTGCAATGTGATTTTGATTCCATAATTATAAAGTAATTTTTGGGGCATCTTATTACAAAACGTGATATCGTTTTTCTTGTCCAACATTGCAGTTGACCTGATTTTCGCATTGGGATTTCATTTTTTAATTGAAATTTTCCAAATTGTTCACCAATTCCCACCTACCAGCAAGCTCTTCCCTATCATATGACAGCTTCCAGCCAGGAAGGGCGAAGGCTAACATGTGCTTCCACTGAAACATGTGCATCTTATGTAACTGCTGCTCATGTTGCATCACAACGTTACATCAAGCGCTATCCGCCCTCTTCTACGTACATGAGCTCCCAGACGCCCACAACTGGCTCACTGACTGACAGATAAGAGAGAATATGCCATCCCTCCTACCAAGAGAGTACAGCCAGTTTTTGCATCGTTGAGAATTCAAACTCAAAACAATCCCAACAATACGGCAAACGTTATTATGTTTCTGTACTAATTGGAAGCTCTGCCAGTTCTCTGTTGAGTAGGACTACCAGACATTATTTTTCCTCTAACTCTGGATTGTTCCAAATCCATATTGTGATTAGGCTGTTTGTTGCATCTTCCAAACACTTTACCTTAGTATTACAGTTTGATTTTGTCCTCATAATTTATCCTACAATGTCCTCACACAGACGCAAAGCTGAAGGGTGCAGGTTTGAGTTGGTCCACCATCAATCTGCAGTACTAGCTAGCTTAGCTTGTATATAACATTGCAAGATATGCCTTTACATGTCTCCATCCAATTGGTCTAAACATGTGGGCAAAATATATATTTTGGCGCAAATTACCGGTAATATCATTTTCATTATACAATTATGATATAATGCACTGTATGTGAATTGTGTTTTTTTTTTCTATTTAGGCCAATGTAGAAGGACTCAAGATGCATGAAAAAAAAAAAAATTCTCACTTCTAATGTTCAGAAAGATTAAAGAGTTAAAACAACACCCCAAACTATTTATTGAATAAAGACCAGCTTAGTGTCTAAAAAGCCGGCTTCTTTGCTACTTGGTGCCCGGAGGGAAAGCGTCACCAAGTGTTAGTTGTGGGGTGCCAATAATTTTGCAAACAATGATTTACAGAGAAAAAACTGTGTTACTGATTTTGATCAATATATCGTGTCTCACTGCATTTGTTATTCATTTTTCCATATTTTCACAAAGGGTGCAAATAATTCTGCAACCACAACCACGATTTAGCTTCATTCTTCTTAAAGCTGGTCTTAAAGGTGAAGTTCATAAAATCTAGACGAAAGCAGGTTAATACAGTACAGCGGTGGAGCCTATACCATGACAGGTGAAATACTTACAGTATATATACGTAGCTGAAATGGCACATGGCATTTAATATCATCCTGTTTGAGCATGTAAGGCTGTATGCAGATTAGGATTACACTGAAACCTTATCCAAAAGCTGGATAGTGAGCATGCCTTTGACATTTCACCTCTCTCTCTCTCGCCTGCTACGCTTGTAAAGCAAAACGTCTACGTTGATACCTGGTTTTACAGCTCTGCTGGAACATTCAGATCTCATTAGCTCCCTGTGACCAAATACAGCAGTGAAATGCATTATGGGTCAAAGAAGTACAGACAAAGCCTCAGGGAAGGAGGGTCCTGTGATTTCAACACATTAAAGCCTTAATCTAGAGGGATTTCAGTGCTAGCAGCTTACCGTTTACCCTGTAAAGCTCACTGCCCTAAAGACACAGGCTGGGCAATGGTGCCTAATTATTGTAGGCACGCAAGCGCACACTGCGAGATAAATGACACCCCCGAGGGAATACACAGAAGAGAGAATTGAATTGTGTTTGTCTGTGTGAAATTTCCAGTGTGTACGTGTGTGAATTTGTCACACGACCATGCCGGTCTTGTCTACGTCTATACTGTGGTCTTTACTGTGCAGTTTAAAGGAACATTTTGGGAAAGAAAGAAAAATATACACAAATTCCTGGTGGGATTGTGAGTTCAAACCCTGATGATAGAACAGTTATTAGTGCCCAAGAGTTAAAAAAAAAAAAACACAACTCTCTGTGATCTCTGAGTGGGAAAGATGACATCTCTCTCCTCTCTTAGTGCCATTAGTTAGTCTAATCATGGACATGTGTGTGATCATGTATACGCAAGGGAAGTTGTTAGTGTCCCCTCCAAGTGTTTTCAACTGGCCTGAGATGTCTCATGAGCCGAAACGTGAAACGATACGATGCCAGACGAAGCACAAGTTCACTCTCATCCTTGACCAGTGGCAAGCTGTTGATTTTACATATGTGTTTAAAAAAAAAAAAGGGTTAATTATGGTGTTGAACTGACACTTTAAATTATGGTTTACACTAAAGGAACCAATTGTGTCGTTGAGGAGTTTTGTAGAGTCAACTCCTAACTCTGTGTTAAGCAGAATTTGTTTAATTTTTATTTATTTATTTATATTTTTTTTTACTATGCATAGGGTTATTTTGATTCTGCATCTGAGTCGTATTATTAACGCATTAGAAAGAGTTCAATGAACACTGTGGTGACTGCAACAATCACCAACATAGTATTAAAATGAACTCACAGAGGATTTAACAGTAAAGAATTTACTGTGTAATGGAAGTCTTTCTCAGTTAAAATCCAAAGGTACATTTTCAGATGTTCAGATTCCTGTTAAGCTTTTAAACATTGGGCCTAGATCTGTACATAATCACTAGTTTACGTCCATGCAGATGTGACAGAATTACATACTATTATTATTATTATTATTATTATTATTATTATTAGACTTTCTGTAATTTGATTGATTCTGTTGTAATATGAAACTCGTTTACCTTCTTAGCTGTCGATCATCCTACTGTGTATCTTCTGTGAAATGTTTAAACAATGCTTCATATTTTTTAACACCAGATGACACCAAACTGCTATAAAGATAAAGGTTATCCTGATTTCCAAGACAATTGTTCTAATAACATTAAGTCTTTTGACTTTTACTTTGCTAGCTATGCTAAAAAATTAATAAATGAATGAATAAATAAATAAGCAAATATCAGACATTAAACACGCCTTTTGTGATTTACTACATCTGGGGTGAGAGGGAAACTGTGTAAATGTGATTTTCACCAAACCATTACTTTAAATACACAACTGTGGTGATGAAAGGCAGCAACCAGCCTCTCTCTCGCTCTCTCTCTCAATCTCTCTCTCTCAATCACTCTCTCTCTCTCTCTCTCTCTCTCTCTCTCTCTCTCTCTCTCGTTCTCTGTCTCGTTTTCTTTTCTTTGGTAAAATGAGACAGGGAAACAGAAGACTATCTGCAATTAAACATAGCTGTGGTGTAAAGCCTCTCATTAGTGGAGGGAAATGCCTGGCACAAACACCACGATGTGTTAAGAGCAATGGCTTTATAACTGTAATAGTCACTCTCTAAGAAACGGGAAGATGTTTTGTTTGTCCCAACAAAGCTTAAGCCACTAAACCAAAAGTGCTGGCACTGTGAGGGTCTCAAACTGTGGCAGACCTCTCACGACATGTGGGCGAAAGCGAGTAATTAAAACAGCATGGACCGTTTGCTACTGTTTTACAATTTATAAAAGATCGAACATTGGCATTACGTTCTCAGACAAAAAAAAAAAAAAAAAACTTTCCTCTAACAGTTTAAAAACTTCTTTGGTTTGTCCCTCTGTGGGAACCCTTGAAGTTTTTATAATAGATCCTACAATAAAGGGCTACCCTTTCAGAATCAATTCTGGAGGAACACTGTGTACAACAATGCATCAGGCAATCAGGCTCATATTTGCCTGGTTGTAATTACGATATAAAATTTTGATTTGCTCTGTTGAGATTTCAAGCTGTAAAAACGACCAATATGGATCTTCTACAAAGCAGAAAGTACTCTGGAAGAGAGGGTCGGGCTATGCTTGTCCCTGTCAAGTCGTCCAGCAACTGCTTTAATCAAATGCCTAATCAAACACCTCTGTGTCTTCAGGAAACTCGGATTTATTTTCGCTTGTACAAACAAGAAATTATTAAAACATATTGAGACAGAAAAGCGCAAATGTGCTCAAGGATGTGCTACCTGGAATCAGACTGGTACCCTAATGGAACTACCCTGACCCCAGGGCTCTTATCTGAACACATGATTCAACTCATGAACTGATCTAGTAGGTGTGTCAGGAAAGAACTCTCCAAACTGTGCTGAACTGGACATATCGTTCCACAGCTGGACTCGACTGGCCTTTTTGTTAAAGCCAGCCTTAGGTAAGTTGAAGCAGAACAAAACTTTATCATGAGCAACTCCAGTGCCAAACCCATGATCATTTGTAAATCTTGGGCATGTTGACTGGAAAAGATATGAGTCCTCATTATAATGTTGGAAGCAAAGTGTTCCTGCTACCGAAACAGCGAAGTTGTTTTGCAGTAAGGACATATAAGGCTGTTCTGAGGTAAACCCCAGAGCAGAAAAGTGATATGAAACAATGTCCAAAACCACACTCCACTCATCATATAGCTGAGTGCAAATCATTTTTTGATGATGTCTGAAAATACATAACACTCAGTGTGACCCCATTATAAAGACATTGGGTGTAGCTTTCATTTTTTTCATTTAACATTTGCACCAAAATACTGCAATAATGAACTAACTTATTAACTTAACTAAGTCCAAGAACGGATAAATGTCATATTCCAATTGGAAGACAGCTTTCTACATAGACTGCCTTTATAGGGCACATGCGTGTCCCTAGATACAAGCTGTTCTTTGACTGTTGCCAAAGTCAGTTGCCATTTGAGATACCTTAATTTTGCCAAATTTGAGGCTTGCGCTGTACAGTATGTATCCTTCTCTAGGCAATTCTGCGTTCCATGACTGTTTCACCAAATAGTGGGTGAAAGTGTAACCACAACTGGAAAGTCTGCATACAAATGAAGGTGACTGCTTGTCTCGTAGGTATGAGTCACACTTATGACCATTTTTATGTTCGTAGATTGAAGAAAGCCATTCTGTGGGTTTCATAAGCAAGCTATTAAGAGGTGTCAGTATTAAAAAAAAAGAGCCTGACTCTGTTGTTCAGTTTTAACGAACAAAACTTATAGCCTACTTCAATTACTTTCTCCTTCAATGTAGGTAGTGAGCAACAGCAAATCGACACATGCAAAGGCTACTAAAAAAAATCTGACATATGATGACTCCCAGAGGTCAATCATGCCAAAGTTCCGTCTTGGTTAAAATGCATAGCGATGAAACTGGGACCACACAAAAAGTGACTTTCAAATATATTGGAACACGGCTTTGGTTGAGACTGTTTCCTGTGCATTATTTCACCGAGGCATTTTGAATTTCATCTGTTTGAAGGCTAAGAGAGAGAGCAGGGTGTGGTGTAAGAAACCTTTACAACAGACTGGTGGTGGTGACACATTAGTGACGATGCACCATTGCGGAAGGATGAGTGAATGTTGATTGTCCAGTGTAGGGAAGAGTGAGTGGCGTGTCTTTGGAGCACATGGAGAAAAGGCAGAGTGGGAGCTCTAATGAGGCCTGTGCTTTTCCAGCATGGCAACACACACACTTTTTCCACACACAACCCCCAAATGAACAGTCCAGACCACTCGCCTTGGGGCTCAGCCGACGCCACACAGAGCTCCGATCTCCAAATTACGGCTGTGGCCACCCTGTAGTCCTTATTCTCATGCGCTGTATGTTTAAGGTTTCCTGTTTCCTGGAACTGTGAAACAGTGATATTCTAACAAGACAGCATATTATACAGATATGAGTGAAGGGCAGTCGGGTATTAGCTGTTAGTGGGGAAAACTTTGTCTTTCACGTAATGATTGGGGAAGGGGCAAGATTCCTGCTGTATCTTATTAAAGACTAAAAGCAAGAGTAAGGGCCTTTGAATGCAGTGGCGCCTCAGAGAGGAAAATAAATACATATGCATTAGAGGGATTAGCGTCTTAACCAGTGACACTAGCACCTTCTCAAAATCTCTGCACATTCAGCAGAGTCCACATTTGCTTTTCCACGTTATAAAATGGAGTTGGGGGTGGCGGTGCTGGGTTCGCCAAGGACGGTGTTGGCTCTGTTTACCTTGGCTCAACTTCTGCTCCAAGTCAGGAACGCTCCCTTCCTCTGCAATCTGACTCTCAGCAGCAGGTTCTCCTTGAGTCTCAATGGCTCTTTGCTTTCCAAACCCGCAGCATTCCAGCTGAGCCAAGGGCACGTGCCCAGGCCATGCCAGGTTTCACACACTCTTTCACTCAGGTGTAAACGGAAAAGGCGGTGTGTTTTGAGGAGTGTGGGTCTTACGGTCTCATTACATTTACCGTTTTGATTCTCAGGGGATGAATCAATACTGCAACAAGTTACATCACAGTCTACGTTTCCTGAGACCATTGTGGATAAATGCTTAACGGTAACAAAAAATTGCACTTGATAGTTCAATAATGTTTTTGTGACATCTTTATGAGCCCATTTGTGAAGGACGATTTTACCAAATCACCCTCTCATCGCCCTTGCAGTGATTTCTTGAAGCTGTTTCCATCGTCACATTTTCTTTTGTCCCACAAAGGGGAGCTTTTTCATATGAAGGAATGTGATATGGCTTTTGCGCTCCACAGATCTGGTCATTTTTCTCTAAGCTAGGCTTATGCTGTATATTATTCCAGCATGTATGGGACCAGTAGACGCGCGTGATTCCACGTGTAGCCATGACTTTCCAGCACAGCAGAGGAGATAAAATCTTCACAGTTTATTTTAGTTAAACGCAACTCAATTAGTCACATCACATGCCTATTGCCCACACCATCGGAGTCTCTAGCTTAATCAGTAGCATGGATTATTATATTGCTTCTTTTTATGTACGCTTAAAATGACAGGGGACAGGGGACCCTGGAGCTGGGAGGCGGCAATGCAACCTGCACCGGGTGAATCAAAGTGTCTGTTTGTTGGTCTCAAATATAACAAACCTCAGGCTCAAGTACTCTGAATAAGCTTTTATTTGAAATGCCAAACTGTTCTATTCAAGAAGAAATGCAGTTCTTAAAATTAAGCTTTTTTTTTTTTTTTTACGCATATTAAAGCATAATCCATGCTACTGTTTAAGCTAGGGAGGCTTCGGTGGTGCGGGCCGTAGCCATGTGGTGTGACTAATTGTGTTGCGTTTAACTAAAATAAGCTGTGAAGATGTTATCGCTGCTGTGCTGGAGAGTCGGAGCTGTCCTGGCGGAATTACATGCTTCTGCTGGGCCCAAACAATCAGGCTAATATAAAGCGTGAGCCTAGCTTAGAGAAAAACAACCGAACCTGAGGAACGCTAAAGCCATATTACATTCCTCCACTGGGGAAAAAAAGCACACGAAAACGGAGAGTAATTAGGTAGAAAATCCGCCACGAATTCCACACGGCAGCAGTTCACACAGCTGGAAACAGAGGGCCCTTCTTCTGCCTTTGCCCACAAAAGACGAAGGCACTGTTGAAATGAGATTAGAGGCTGTGGACCAGCAATGGAAAAAATGAAAGCAGAAGATGCTGAGTTGTCTTTTACTTTTATTTCTCTCCCTCTCTCTCTCTCTCTCTCTTGCTGGTTTAATGCATGAGTATAAGGATGAGCACCAAAACTGGCCAAAAACAAGAGGGTGATTAAAGACATACACATGCAGCTTAACACCAAAGGCGTATGATTCATGCAGAGGTAGGCAATATGACTGGAGTCCTTCCGTGTCCCAATATTTCATGTTTTCCATTTCGAAGGCCAACTACCAGAGTCAACTACCAAACCATATGGGTTTAGTTAGAAAGATCTTCATGGCATTATTAAAGCTCTTCACTCAGAAAGTATTAAACAACAAGCACACATAATAATCAGGAGCCAAGAACAGAACAGATACACTACGTTATAAAGTTAAAATCAGATGGTCATTTGTGTGTAAAAATAAATAAATAAATTAAACACAACAGATGTGATATTAAAGGAAAATAATAACAATAGAGTGATTTGATGCAGCTTGAAACAAGATGGAGTTACTGCTACCACCCTGAAGTGGAATTTATTTCTCAATATACAATAGTTAGTTGAAAAGGAAGAAGGAATGCAATTTTACCGGAAGTGCGTTTAACAGGAATGTACAAAATATACCGAATATTTGGTCATACTGTGTCCAAAAGCCAGATGATGTGTGCCAAGAGTCAGCACAAGCACACTCATGCTCATGCTATAAACATTCATTCATTCGGCAACTGCATGTTTCTTTCTTTCTTTTAAAATAAAATGTAAAAAAAAAAAAAAAACCTGACTCTGGAACACTCAGAGCCATTCTCCAATGAAGCGTATGATCACCTGCCTACATGGTGTCACCAAGGATGTCTCACCAGCCCATTTTTTTTTATCACGAATCCCGTCTTTGTGAAAATCGAATAAACAGAGCTAAATAGGGACATTTAAATTCAAGTCTGGGTGTAATCTAATTGTGCGCACCCGATTTTGATTACTTCGCGGGGTCTCAAATTGACCACATTTAAAAACGTCTCGCTGCCCTCCTCCACCCGTAAGGAAAAAGCCCTTTTCAAACAAAGCTTAACGAGGTGTGTATTCTGTAGGCCCAATCAGCTCGAACAATAACCGCGATGACCACTAACCATATGGTGACCTTTAGAACTCAGGGAGGCCATTTCTTCTAGGGTCCCTGGAGGAAGGGTGTTTCTTGAGGTCAGCTAAGGACAATGAAGTATGGCATTTGGTTTCCAAGGGACCTAAAGTAAACACAAGTAATTGCTATGGTGCGCTACGCACATTAAGTGACTACACATTATTAGTTTAATCACTAATATACTTTATAGTGTGTAGGACAACACGTCTATTTTGTCCATTTTTCTACTGCACATAACTCCATCAACTTCCACCAAGTGAAACAAACTCTCAAATGCTGATCGCAGGTTTTACCTCTTTAATCACGCATCAAAACACGACCAAGCAGGAGAGCCAGATATATAAGATGCAGTGGCTTGCGTAAGTATTCACCCCCTTTAAACTCTTCTATATTTTGTAGTGTTACAACCTAGAACTGAAATAGACTTATCTGGGATTTTTTTTTTTTTATCTTTTGATTTAAACAATGTCTGACATTTGAATACAGGATGAAAAATATTGTGAAATATTTCGTTTTTGCGATAAGCTTGGCAAATCAGCATCCTGATATTTTGCGCCCATGTTACTTGGCAAAATTTGCATAAGCTCTGGACGGAGACGGTTGATGACGTTTCTAGTCTTCATGAAGATTCTCAATCAGATTAAAGTCTGGCCTTTGACTAAGCCATTCATGTTCTTCGTTATGAACTACAATGTACCATTATACAAGGCTCGGTATATAAACCAAGCTTTTCCTGCCATTATAACTGATCTAACTGCCCTATTGAAATGTATCAAATCATTTCTTTAATCTTCCTAAAACCCCTTAAACTTGTCCAGTATGCTGAGTGTTCAAAAAGAACACTGTGAAGGCTCTTTGACATTTGGGTTGGTGTGGACCAATCCTTTAGCTTGGCTTATTTTGACAGATGTGAACACTCCAGCTCCAACAACTTAACCTTGGTTGACCAGAAAGTAATTGGTCCTCACCCAGGTGCTTGGAGTACTTATATCATTGAGGTAAAGTTAACTAATTACGGGAAATTCCCTACAATAAAATTAAAGTAACTGAGCATTGCTTGTGAGATTTTATTTTACTGGAGGGAAACGTCTAGATCTAATGACACACATGGATGGACATGTTAATGAATGCACTTGCGTTTGTTTTCTTTAAGTAGCTTAAATACATAATTTTTCAAATATTTTCATCCCCACGTGAAACCAACCAAAAGGATACAATATCATTACACTTGAACAGTGCTATTGATGTAAGTGGAATGAATGTGGCGTGAAAACCCAAGAGATCCTTGCTACATCGACTGCCTAACACCGATATATTGTATTTCGCATTCGTACTTCTGGTAACGATGTTATGATGGACATTTTATAACAACAATGTGGTGAGTTAACTAACTCAGTTAACCTCACAGTTTGATGCACATTGATATTCTGCCTCCAGGTACTCCTTAAAGGCTGGTGTGTATGAGTTCGGAGGTCCTGATTACTACATGGTGTATGTTTAAGTGAATTTGGTTGGGGAAAACATGGACAGTGTGAGAAATTCATTCATTCATTCATTCATTTAATCATTGATGACAAGGAGTTTAATTTAGGTGGGTAATTAGGTAGTTAGGTTAGAGAGTACAAACTAAAACTGTAAAGTACAAAACTGTACATAACTGTACAGTTAACATGCAAAATTACCACATAAAGCTTACTGTGGATGTCTTTTTCGTTATTGCCATGGAAAGTCAAGGCTTATAGAAAAAGTAATTACGACACTGTGGTACTGTTTACTTACGATAATTCCGGGAAATTATTATAATTATGACAATTTGGAAGCAGAAACTGGAGCTCATTAGGCAGACAAGTACACGTTATGGTTTATTTTTGTCCTTTTCACTGTACTTCACGGACTTATTTTACTTGCAGTATGCCCCCTTCCCTCTGAAACCCCAACTCCCCCCCCCCCTCCCCCACGACCAGCTAAGCCATAAAAAAAATCCATGAAATATTATGAAGTTGCCCATGAGACTGATGATGCTGGACAGAAGTCCGATTAAGAGAAATTTCCTCCATGTGCTTGCAATATAACCATTCATTAGGTAGAGCAACATTTACCTGCTGTCCAAACCACTTGGCACAAGTCATCACCCTGCACTTGCTCGTTCCCCATTAAAACCAAGCAGCAGCGCTGATTTACTGCAAGCAGGGGATGTTGTTAACTTGTTATATTATACTTTTTCATTTTCCCATTACACCACTACCTGGAGAAAATACACCACCGGTGGTCTTTATTTTCACACGGAACATTGTACGGACGCACAAGCAGTGTGCTCCTGCTGTGCCCTGAAACCAGTTTCCTAAATGTAGCACTTCAAATGTACTCCGTCATAGGCATGACTCCAACAAGAGCTAAAAAAAAAAAAATAAAATCCAGCAGCGATGGCATTCCTACATGATGTGGCTATCCGGATCAAAAGGCAGAGCAGAGTGACAGACTGGTGATTATAGGCTCGTGTTTCCAACAACAGTGCGCTCTTTGTGCCATGTGCACTAGCTCATGGTGAAGTCGTGTGCTGAATCGGATCTATGAGCTTTTCTTTCTTAAAATCTAGCCTTCAACCATTTAAGCATGTCTGCAGCTGATGCCTGGTCTGGGCCCTGTTCTTTGGAGCCACACTCCAAGCTTTTCTGCTACTCAGTGACCTGTAGCATCACACATTTCTGATGCAGCAAAGCCAGACACACACACACACACACACACACACACACACACAGCTTGGGGGAAGAAGCTATGTTTGAGACACAATGGAGGGGTATGATGACCCAGTGTGGGAAACATGCTGTGTATGTGAGTGTGTGTGTGTGTGTGTGTGTGTGAGAGAGAGAGAGAGAGGACACTGAAAGAACCAGAAGAACAATGTCACAGTGAGAAAGCAAATTTTTGCATCCAAGTATTTAATTTCAAATTGGCAATTACACAGGTAAAGGTAGGTAGGGTAGGGTAGGTAGGTAGGTACATATATAGATAGATTAATGACACTGTGTGTATTTTGGGCAGATGAGAATTTGAAAGTAAGATATTCCTAATCATATTACAGATATATAGTACTTTATGTTATGGCTGTGACATCATGTGTTAGGAAAATGACACATTTTCGCCAGAAATAGAAAAAATAAAAAACCCTTTCTTGTCATAGCGAGACGCATTTCCATTTTCTCTTGACGATCACAGGTGGTGGGAGCAAACACAGGTAAAACCTGACGTGATACTATTGTTTCATTTTTCTTTCCTAAATAAGAACCCATTTCATCGCAGGCAAAATTGAGATCAAAGGTATGAACATGAACTTGAACATGAACAATGTGATTGTTTTTAAGAAGACCTCCTCAGAAAGTGTGAATGAAAACAAAGTGTCCTGGGTGCGACATTTAACGAGTTAAACAATGTGTGTGAGTAAAAAAAAGAAACGCACAGCTTTGTGGTTAGTTTGGGTGAAAAAAGAACAAAGACAGGAAGAAACAAATAAATAAAGCTTCTTCCGGTGTTCACGGGTTGCTTTTTCAGGGTAAGGAAGACATTCGGATAAGGAATTGCCAGTGTCATTCAGTGATTAAATGACTCCTCGTGGCTTCGGATCATCTTAATTCAGCAATAAACTGAATCTTCAAATAGGAAAACAACATAACCACCTTACAGACAGTTTCTAATCTGTAAGATTAAGATTACACCACCACAATATTAAGATTACACAACCACACTATATTATTATTATTTTTTTTTTTGGCCAGTATCTTTTTTTCTGCAGTATCTGCAGGTCTAACTTTAATAATCATACATCAACATGCTGAGGTTTATATCTAGAGAAAAGATAAATTAGATTAAAATAGATAGATAGATAGATAGATAGATGGATAGATAGATAGATAGATAGATAGATA
>JAOVYU010000040.1:8050173-8062812 GCA_025674565.1 Synodontis membranacea | reverse complement strand
GATAGATAGATAGATAGATAGATAGATAAATAGATAGATAGATAGAAAGAAAGAAAGAAAAAAAGAAAGAAAGAAAGAAAGAAAGAAAGTTTAACCAGAATAGTATGGTTTCAGTTATACTCCTTACACTTCTTGTTTATAGTATTTTATTGTATTTTGTTCTATCACGAGAAAGCAAAGTCGTTGCTATAGATCGTTGCTATGGATACCGAACGCTATAAAGGTTATCGCGGCATCTCGGAGATTTTCTCACCGGCTCAAAGTTACAGATTTGAAACGAGACACGGCGAAGATGAAAATAATGCAGAATATCTACTCACCAAACGATGGAACTAATTTTAAAATAAAAAAATAAAAAAATAAAAAGAAAGCAGAACGATAACGTTTGGTCTCTTGTTAGTCCATGCTGTATTCAGGGAGGACCGACTTTCTCTCTCCGCCGCTCTCTTCGCTCTTCTTCAGCAATAACAGCGATGAGTCATTCGCGACAGATTCGGTTCACAAAAGTGACTCGGCCGAGCGAATCGATTCGTAGGCTTAAGATGCGTTTGGCTTGAGCTCGTGCACACGTACCGGGTAATGGTGGAACTATTCAGATAAGGGGACAGTATGAGAGTGTGACTGTGGGCTAACAATAAAACGTCAGTCTGTTCTAAATCAAGAATCAAATTCATTGATTCACTCACGCGAGTTTGTTCTAATGAATCAATTTAGTGACGTCTTCATTGGAGTCTTATGAATAGAGATTTAAATTTTTTATTTATTTATTTATTTATTTATTTATTTATTTATTGGTTATTGTTTTTCTGGTTATTATTTTGTGTACATCCAGTAATGTGATACATAAATGCTGAAACAATTAAAATAATAATCATTAAAAAATATGCATTGCTTATAATTTCAATTAACCTAAATGCTGAAAGGCCAGTGATCCTGATCTTTGTGGTGATTGAGTACTTTCAGATGTTCATAAAAAAAACCATCTTCTCCACACTGCCCAGCATGCTAGACCCTTTCCAGTTCGCTTACTAATCAAGTAGATCCACAGATCTAGACTTCCATGCCCTACACACCACCTCATGTTGTTTTTCATTGATCACAGGTCAGTCTTCTTCTTTTTTTTCTCCCCCTTGTCCTGTCCTGGTGCATTAGACAAGCAGAATATGTAGTCTGGTTGCATTGTGTGGTTGGGGCAGATTTGCTCTGCATAGTAGGCGTAGTAGATGCTCCTATTATCACGTACTTTCATTGAGACAACAATGAAACAGTGAACATTGAGACAACACTACCAATCATCAGAACAACAACAACAACAACAACAACAACAACAAAAGTAGAAAAGGAAACAAAAAATAAATCAGAATGGTTAGTTTTCAATGAAATATACCCCTCAGGCTGTTCAGTAAGCTCATGGTGCTGGGCTTCTGTATCTCAATCTCACGTTTGGTTCTAGACTCTCTAACTGGACAGCTGATAATAGACTTCACCTCCACTCTCACTCCCAACACTGGACCTCCCCAAGGCTGTGTTTTTAGCCCCCTACTGTATTCTTTGAACACACACAACTGTGTAGCAATACACAAATCCAACACCATTGTGATGTTTGTAGATGACACTGTGATGGTAGGTAAAATCACCAAGGCCTACGTGGTCAAAGTGAAGAGGCTGGCCAAGGTTGTCGTGTCAGGCCAACAACCTGTTCCTAAATGTCAGCAAGACTAACGAACTGGTTGTGGACTTCTGAAGGGAACGATGGAGGACAATACACAGCTTTTATGCTCAAAGGGGTCCTGGTGGAGAGAGCGAGCAGCTTCAGGAACCTCAGTGTACACATCAGTGAGGACTAGCCATGGACTCACATTCACATTGAGCATGGAAGAAAGATCCACATCTCCTCAGCTACCCAGAAGACCTTTTATACATCAACTGTACAGAGCATCCTCACTGGGAACAACACCACCTTGTACAGGATCTGCAGTCCTGAAGACCACAAAGTCCTGTAGAGTAAAGTGAGGTCTACTGAATGGATTGTCAGGTCAGGACTTCCTGACGTTACTGTTGAACCAGAGCAGGGAAGATCTTCTAGTATCCCACATACCCCAACAACGTTCAACAATCCAGGGTCAATCAAACCAGCTGTTTCTCAGTAAAGGGCCCTGAGCATGTTTCAGCGTTTTAGGAAACTTTCTCATATGCATAATTTCTTCAGCATGTCTGAAATTTCTACTTTCATGTAGATGATGTTTGATGAACTATGACCTCAGAAAGCCACAGGCCATGTCATATTATGTTACACTGTAATGTAATGCTGTTGACATGATGGTTTGGTTGGGGAAGTGGTAGCTCATGAGTTCAAATCCAGCATGCTGCCACTGCTGGGCCCTTGAGCAGGGCCCTTAACCCTCAACTTGAGGGTGATTCAGCTCATGTTTATCGATCCTTTTCTGAGAGTTTTTCAATCAGCACCTAAATGGAGGAAATAGTTGACAGTGCACTCAGCTTGATCTGGGAGATCTGTGACCTCAGTGTAAGACAATAACATTAATAATATACATGACAAAATATTGGTGTATGAATAATTCCTTGTTATGAATAATCCCTGGTATACTTACTACATCTGGTGTCAGCAATCAGAATGCCTTGAATAACTCACGAGACTCACAGCATTTTGGGAGTTTTGCCATTAAGACAGATTAGTTCGTGAAAACTGAGCCTATTTTAAGGAAGAACACTCTGTCTTTCCTTGTAAACCCAATTTAGCCTATTCCCTTCCACAACCACGTCAGCCTGATCCCAATTTACTCTGAGAGTGCTTGTTTCGTTCCTCCAAAGTAGTTTTGAACAACAGCGCTGCTTGGCTGTTTTTAATAAACGCTTGAAGAACTTCACTAGATCATGCTTTCACGCATCTGCTGTTTGAGAATTATGTAAAGGAACATAATATTATACCAAAACAATAGCACAATAGAATGTACATAAATTACAATGTACAGGAGGTTCAATTCTATTAATAATATTGCATACAGTATTTTTTAGCTGTTAAACAGGATTTTGTAGCATTGCAGAGTTGTATGATGAAAAATAAATGGAGCTTTGGCTGGAGACTTCAGGCACTGGCAAACATACGGTATAAAATAACATATTGAAATCATAAACGAAAGGCAGTTAAATTGTTCTGAACACCAGGCGTCTCTTAGAATTTACCAGCAAGAAAAAAAGCGGAAAACTAATAGACACTGATACAACACAGTGAATTTTGTCAAAACAGTGAAGCTAAGAGATGAAATAACGAAACGCCACGAAATACACGTTTCTGTCCTCCGAGGCTGTTTGAAGCACTTTTCTTATCCATACGGATTTTCATGTGTTTCAAAATGGTACCTTTCGTATAAGCTCCAGGGCCTACTGGCAAACATCACAACCAACACTATTAACATCTCAGTCCCAGTGCACATTAAACCCCCTCTACCATCATCATTTCTCTCACAACCTCTTGTTAATGATGAGCAACGGCTCACAATGGATAATCATAGCCGAGGGGCATCGGTATTAGAGATATACACTGGGGGGAAATCTAATCACCTGACACTTTGGGAAACTGGTAAGTGATTGCTCTGGGAGAAAGACTATAGAGAACAATGAATATTATTGTTATTATTCAGGCAGAGAAAATCCATTAGGAGCAATACTGACAGTGAGGATAAAGCCAGATTGAAGTTTGGCACACTGGGAAATGGAGTAGAGTTCAAGGATACTTAAATGAGAGATGGGGCTTTTCTTTTGTTCACATGGGTCTAGGCTTCTTTTCATAGAAAACACCTCAAGACAAAGTGCACCGTGAGCTGCAGGACTGTCCTGCTCCATGTATTGCTTTTGTGGAGAAGCAGACCCTTGTAACGGACACAGATTTTAGGATAATCGCATGTACACAAAGAACGATTTTAGCTTCATTCAGTTAAACTTTCAGGTGCAAGTCTAACATGGCTGTACGACTAGAAAAAGCGAAGATCAACATACAAGAAGTGTATAAAATAACTCCACTCCATGCAGACCACAAGTTCATCCATGTTTACTACAGGAATACTATTACTTATAAAGATGTACAGTTGAATCTAATATATTTCTCAAGAAGAAATTTGAAACCCCCTGTACTCATATTTATATGTACTGATTTTACAGTGCAGCGCCGGAGCTGATGTGACTCAAAGCTCCAGGCTTTCTGGTATGATCCTGAACTCGATCTGAGTTTACTGTCTGTATGGAGTTTCGCAAGATGTGTATGCTTGAGTTCCCTCTGGGTTCTTCAGTTTCCTCCCACCTCTCAAAAACATACCAAAGTGGATACATGGTGCGTGGTGGTCTGCAATTGACTGGTGTCCTACTAAACATACTAAAGATGAATGGTGTAGAAACTAACCAGTGAATGTAGGAGACAGAAAAATAAGAATTGCAAATAGTGGAATTTATTGAAAACATTGGTTTTAAAGCAAGTTTGTGGGCTTCAGAGTGGCTTCCAAGTCAATATGACATTCAATTTCAGGCCAAGTATGCTTGAGGTTTGCATAGTTATGGTTTCTTTGCTTCCTCAAGAGGTTCTACTTGGATTGAGAATTTTCATTAATTATGATCATGGATACTTTAACTGCTAGTATACAAAGTGTTCTTTAACTTACTAAGTTTTTTTTACAGGTGTGACTTTTGTAAAAAATTAAATCTGAAGCAAGTATAGAAATCAACTTTCACTTTACTATAGTCTATAAATTCAACACATTCACTGTATAATTAAAATATAATTAAGTGCGTTGTATTGTTGTAAACATTAGCCAAGCTGCTGAATTTGCTATACGTTTTTTTTTCCCATTTCCTGTTTAAATACAATCTCTTCTAATAAGTGCTATTAAATCACAAATGATCTTCAGATAATGAATCACTAGTGCAATAGATTCTGTACCATATGTTACATGAATCAGCTACTCAACCATATAGAGTAAGTATCTTTATATAATTACATGGCAAAGCAAAAAAAAAACAAAAAAACAAAACAAAACGAAAAACAGGTCTTTAGAACTTTTTGACCCAGTTATAACCCCTTTTATTTTAATAGGAGTAAACACAGGGCCTTCATTTTGCCCTGAAGTGGAGATAAGGCTGAAAGAATGAGTCTTCCCTTTGTTGCTTTTCTTTCTTTCTTTCTTTTCTCTGCAGGCTATCCCAGGACAGCTCTAAACCACAGTCACTGTGAGGAATATATATATGTGTGTGTGTGTGTGTGTGTGTGTGTTTGGAAGTTTGGGTTCAAGCCCAGGAACACATTTCTGCAGGCCCAAAGTCTCCGCAGCTGAATTATGTGACTGAGGTTAGTCAGGGGAAGGCTATATAGGATTTGTCCCAGGCTGGTTATCATTTTAAGGGCTAAATTTAGAAAATCCCATGGCTGCCTGAAGCTGGTAATAAACACAAAGTCAGCCATATTTATATCATTTTTGAGTCTGGAGATTTTTCACTGTAAGATACGATATATTTTTTTTTAATATAAAAACAGGCAGGTCACAAATTAAAATAAAAACCAATATGAAATGTCTTGGACCTTTTGCATCTTCCATAACAGCTTCAGTGTGCCTTGGCATCGATTCTACGATGTCTTGAACTGTGCTTGGGATGAACACTGTTGCTCTAAAAGATTTGGTGTTGTGATGGTGTTGGTGGAGAACGCTGTCTAACACTGTAGGTTTTCATTTGGGTTGAGATGTCGTAATTAGGACGGCCATAGCGTACGATACAGACGAGACGTCTGTTTTCATTCCTGAGTATAAGTGGGTGTACTAGAGCTGGGAAAACACTAAAATGTACAGGACAGCAGGATCTCCAGGACCAGGGTTGGGAATCTGTTGGATAGAGCTAGCAAATGGGCGTGAAAATGATGATAAAATTGGGAAAAATACAAAAAGAAAAGGCAGTCAGGCCTCATACCCAGTACATGGGGGCAACACCATCCTGGAAGAGACCACTCCCGTCATGATAGAAATGTTCCTTCATAGGATAATATCTTTATATTGACTTGCAGTTACACTAAGGTCCAGGGCACAAGCTGGTTTTGAATGGATCATCTTGTTGGACTACAGCAGAGTAAACATGCTAAATGGTAACATGCTAACAGCTAACACCTTAACAGCTAACGTCGCTGTGCCTGTCCATATTATGAACAAAGTCCAGCTTTTCTAATCCAACTTCTGTGTATCTTTGTGTTTCACGTGTTTGAATCTAAAAATAGGCAGAAACTTTCCACTTAAGCTAAATCCTTAAGCTCTAACTAAATCCTTAAGCTTAAAAATAACAATGTGTCATTGAGAACACACCATGCTTACAATGCGAAGATTCACGTGATCTTCCATCCTCTACTTTCAGTACATGTATTTAGAGCACATGTGAGGCCAACTGGAGGAATCACTTGTGCACAGAGCTCACATTTATCTAGTCAGTCCTGGAGAGCCCAGAAGGTGCTCAAAGAATTATGGGCGAAACTGACGATGATTGCCCATGGTGGTCTGGAAAGGCCATCAGCTAGAAGTCACCTGATTCGTGCACGTTTGCGTAGTACTGCATGTTTGTAATGTATGTTATAAAATGCTGGAGTTCATGGAAAGGACACTTTTGTTTGCTTTGTATCTCGTGATTTGAATTAAGTCAAAAGATTTAGGTGTAATGGAGTGGGTTGAACACACACACACACACACACACACACACACACGCACACAGACACACACACACACACAGATTTATATTGTTTATAACATAACCGAGCTAAACAGCATTACCTAGCTGTAGAATCAGTCACACTCACTTAGACATGCAGACATGATTCTGTTTACAGTGTGTAGCTCGCTTGTCTTCTCCTCTTGACCTCTCCTGTTTCAGATATTATTTTACCCAGAACAAAGAAAGTCACTCCTTTATTATTATTATTTTTTTACCCCAGGGTTACAATTCTGCTTTCTGTACACATATACACTCACCGGCCACTTTATTAGGTACACCTTGCTAGTACCGGGTTGGACCCACTATTTCCTTTAGAACTGCCTTAATTCTTCATGGTATAGGTTCAACAAGGTGTTGGAAACATTTCTCAGAGATTGTGGTCCATATTGACGTAATAGCATCAAGCAGTTGCTGCAGATTTGTCGGCTGCACATCCACGATCCAAATCTCAAGTTCCACCACATCCCAAAGGTGCTCTGTTGCATTGAGATCTGGTGACTGTGGAGGCCACTGGAGTACAGTGAACTCAATGTCATGTTCAAGAAACCAGTTTGAGATTATATGAGCTTTGTGATATGGTGGATTATCCTGCTGGAAGTAGCCATCAGAAGACAGGTACACTGTGGTCATTAAGGGAAGGACCTGTTCAGCAACAATAGCCAGGAAGGCTGTGGTGTTTAAATGATGCTCAGTTGGTATAAATGGCCCAAACTGTGCCAAGAAAAAAACCCTACACACCATTACAACACCACCAGCAGCCTGAACCATTGATACAAGGCAGGATGGATCCATGCTTTCATGTTGTTTACGTCAAATTCTGACCCTACCATCTGAATGTCGCAGCTGAAATCAAGACTCATCAGACCAGGCAACGTTTTTCCAATCTTCCAATATTGTCCGATTTTGGTGAGTCTGTGCAAATTGTTGCCTCAGTTTCTTGTTCTTAGCTGCGCTCAGTGATGGTATTCAGCATACCTTAGCTTCTATCATCTCGAACCTGTCTGCTCATTCTCCTCTGACCTCTGACATCAACAAGGCATTTTTGTCCACACAACCATCTTCTTTAAACCCTAGAGATGGTTGTGCGTGAAAATTCCAGTAGATCAGCAGTTTCTGAAATACTCAGACCAGCCCTTCTGGCACCAACAACTATACCACATTCAAAGTCGCTTAAATCCCCTTTCTTCCCCATTCTGATGCATGGTTTGAACTTCAGCAACTTGTCTTCACCACGTCTAGATGCCTAAATGCATTGAGTTGCTGCCATGTGATTGGCTGATTAGCTATTTGTGTTAACAAGCAACTGAACAGTACCAAATAAAGTGTCCAGTGAGTGTATGTGTCAAACGGCACAGCCAGCTGTTCATTAAAGATCACTTGCCTTAACCATTTACAGTCATTTATCTGTCAGGCACTTTTTCAGGTGTGTTAGTTGGACACTGATATGGAGCAGGAAAGCTCTTCTGGATGGAGATCATTTCGTTTTCGTCACATGGATGGTCGGATGGATCAACGGAGGACACCTGATGATAAATTTGATTTAGAACACTGGTAGCTCAACATATAAGGAATTGCACTACACACCAGCGTGTTCTCAAACTTCCCAAGAGCCACTGTTAGGTCCATCTGTTCAATCTATATGTTCAGATTAGATTCGGCTTCACTTCCAAATCACTGAGTATAACTTTAGATCCCTTTTTTCCACGTTCTTCGGCATGCTCCTCAGAGACACCTAGTGTCCAGAAGTTGCTCGATTCTCATTCAAATCAGTGTCAGAGCCAAGGCTGAGGCATGGCAGTCAGATTAGCTCCCTTTATACTCTGATACAAAGACAGCAACAGATGGCTGCATATGATCTGCATGTGAGCATTGAGTTTGTCAGCATCTCATTGATGAATCTGTCAGGATGCAATCGCAGATGGTACACCAGAAGACTAATCAGCTTTGTGTAAAGGACCGCAAAAGTCTCCTTTTTCCTGATGACTGACTTTTGGAAGTCTACAGATTGCTGGTTTATAGAGAAAAGGTTTCTCGCTGGGATTTCATGAATTGGGTGTGAAGATTATTTAATAGCTTTTATTGCAATAAAATGATAAAAATGCATGAATTTTCACAGAACCTGCGACACATACAAGACTTTCCAAATTTATTTACAGTAAATACATACATGGTGATAACTTAAAATACTCAAAATAGATAAACTTTTTAACTAGAGGTTTGTTGCTATTTGTTGGTTAAAATCCAGTAGCTTTCACTGTATTGCTCAAAATGTTTTTTGAAAGTAAGAGAGCAAAATTTTAGTGTCCAAATGCGGCATCAGACGTTGTTACCTAGACTGAAATTTGCATAAAATATACAATTTTCTACTTAGAAATGTCAAAATGAGTTGGAAAAAATCTCCTAGGTGGTCCACTTTGCACTCCAAATAATGCCATTATCATGCCTGACTTCAACATATTCAAACACATACTTCATGACAAACAGAAATTCATCGTGCGATAAAGAGTCATCTAGTGACAGAACCACATGTGCAATTCCGAAACAAGTTCACAGTTATCAGTTTCATTATTAAATCTGCAGAGGAAAGGATAAAATGTTTCTAGATGACAATTTTCAACATCCCTGATTATCATACATTTAAAAATGGATTAAAAAGACAACAGAATTATGATCAAAGGTGAACAACTATCTAAATTATGAATTTCACAGGCTGGTCTCTGTGATCACGACTGGTGTGGAGGACGGCGTCTGTTCAGGTTGAACGCTTGGTTTTTCCTCCACTGCACTCCTCTTCTGTTTGATTTCCTCCAGTAGGAGAATATTCGCACTCTTCCACTTTCTGTACTTATCGCTATCTAAGGCTGAATCAGCTAGAACCTGCTCAATAGCCAGGAGGTCTGCTTCTTTGGCCTGTAAACACACACACACACACACACACACACACAGGTCAGAATGGTGTACTGCCTATTACACTACATAAGACTTACACCACTGTATACACAATGTGCATGTAGTATTTGCATCAGACATATTCTATTAAGTGATAAATACTGACACCTTCTGGTGGATTTTCGAATTGCGGTTTTGGTTGGTGAGCTAATTTTTGATGAATAGGTAAGTGTAATGTTTCACATGACCCATTTACATTTCATTTTATTAGAAGAAAACCTAGACTAACTCTAAAACTCAATAAGAATCACCCAAATAAGCCACTAATGGCATGTGTTACAGCTGATCTTAACACTGTCTAACGTCAAATCTCTGACAAATCTCAGCCTAAAGTAATAGTACAGTTTTACAAATGAGTGCTCTCGCCTTTAAGACACTCATTTAGCATCCCTTTAGAATCTGATATTGGATGATGAAATAATTAAATACAAACTGTCTTGAAACAGTTGTTAAAATGTTTTTTTTTTTTTTTAAGATACCAGTATAGTCAAGTCTGAATCAGTAATAAAACAATAAAAAGGGAATTCCAAGAACATAAAAGGTCAAGCATGTCAAATTTAAGTCAATATGACTAAGAATCTCAAAGATATTCTGCTTGGAGCAAGGAGCCGAGCTTTCATTAATACCTGAAACAAAGCTAGCACAGAATTAGTCATCACCTCTTGCTTCCTTCTGAACCCTTTCAAAATGACATGGATGACAGAAACCCTTCACACCTTTGTGTCCTACCTTTAAAGTACTGTTGAGTGCTCGGACCAGGTGCAGCTTCTCGTTCATGGTGTCGTTCTTGCAGCGTCTGATGAAGGACGATCTGTAGTCACGCTTGGTCACAGGCTGCAGTTCTCCACACGGGGACAGGCTGGCGTTTTTGAGGTGCAGATACAGCATCTCCAGCTCGTCAGACGGAGGCCCTGGTGCAGAAATACCATGACTGTTATATCTGTTTTAGTGCAGTTTGCGAGAAGGGACTGCGAGTAGTACACAGTACGCAGTCTGTGTGTGAGATCCGTGTTCATTTGGGCTCAGTGAGAAGGAAGATCAAATCACGCTCGTCATGCATTTCCTGGGAGCCTTGATTGGAGATGGGGCATGCAATGAAAAGTAAAACTGAACAATATGAAAGTTTAGGGAGACAAAGACTATAAAATACAGACAAAGACAAGAAGGTGTTAAAAAGGTTATATAGCCTATAGTAAAGAGTATAAAAATAGAGCAAAATGCAACATACATAACACAGGATACGATAGTTATTGAATGCTAAAAAGAACAAAAATAAAGCGTAGGGGACAAAATGTACTAAATGTAGAAGTAATTATAAATGTAGGGAACAAAATATAGGATTCTAATAGCTATAAAATGTAGGAGGGGTTACAGTAAGGCACATAAGGATTAAAAAAAATTACTAAATGTTAAAAAAAATTAAAAATGATAGAGAATAAGTATATGAAAAGTACATACAAAATACAGGGCACAAAAGGGTATAAAATATTGAAAGGTACAAAAGGAAAGAATTGAATCAACAGCGTGTCTTAAATGTCATGAGCCAGTGAGAGTAAAGTTACTTTATATATTTAATTTTGTAGATATTATTTTCCACATATGCTCTTGTTTCTCCTTATTCTCTATACATTTTCTCAGCCACTGCATCATGTTTTTGCAGAGTTTGCTTAACATATTCGAATCGGCATATACAGTATGCTTAAGATATTCCCATTGGTTCCTGACTTTTTGGCCCAAAAAAAACCCAAACAAAACAAAACGGCACAAAAAGTCATACTAAAAAAATTTATGGCATGGTTAATCCTGTAGCTTTTAAAGACTAAATGGTCAAACTGGAGAAAAGGACATGCTGGGTTCAGGTTATACTGAGATGTTAAGGCAGATGTTCGGTTACCTTCGTTGCCATGGTAATCCTGCAGCCGGCCGACGTCACTGTGTTCGCTGATGCATATGGGGACCTGAGAGTCAGAGCTGAGTTCCAGCCAAGACTCGCTGTCTGAACTCACACACTCTGAGGTGTTACACACCGGAGACACAAGGGGGAACGTGTCTGAGCACGGGGATGAGCTAGAGCATGGTGGAGGTAGACAACCCTGCGTAACACACACACACACACACACACACACACACACACACACACACACAGCATATTCATATGTACACAACTGGACAACACTGTGAGGTATCACTGATTCTACAGTATACAGCATATAAGTATGTATTTATACGTACAGTATCAGTTAGCATTACAGATATACTTGTAAAAGTGCTTTTATAGAAAGGATTTTTATAATTTGAAATACGTTTTAGATTAATGATTGCTTTTCATGTATTTATCTATTGATGTATTTATTAGATGATATATTTACAGATGTATTGATGGATAAATTGACACATATAATTAAAGACATGCCACAAAAAAATCCTCCATAGTTAGCATCTGTCAGTCATAATGAAGGGGGCGTGGCCTCGGAGTGTCAGTCATAATGAAGGGGGCGTGGCCTCTGAGTGTCAGTCATAATGAAGGGGGCGTGTCCTCTGAGTCTGTCAGTCTGTCTTACATGCTTCTTTAAATATATCAGTATACAGACAGTATATCATAGTATAGGATAGTATATTCTAACCGAGCAGAAGCCACAGATGAGTCAAGACCACCTGATTAAACAAGTGGAATCAGCTGTGGCTTCTGCTTGGTTAGAATGAAAACCTTCACCCACACCGACCCTTTCTGGACAGGTTTGACACCCCTGATCTAGCTGATGGTTTGAGCTTCTGCTGAATTCTGAGGTTCTTTATTATTCCATCCACTTTGTGCATCGCAGCAGTTCCACTGGAAGCAAAACCACCCCAGAGCACGAAGTTCCCACCACCATGCTTAACAGCTGCTACAGTGTTCCTCTGTACCTCTGGTCATTGAGGCAAAACATCTCAAAT
>JAOVYU010000040.1:8008216-8020996 GCA_025674565.1 Synodontis membranacea | reverse complement strand
TCAAGGATGTTAAGAAAGAAAAGAGAATAGTGATATTGCTCAGTTGTTGCTGATGCTTGAATGTCTTATGCAGGTTTCTTCAGGATAGGAATAATGTGTGTGCTCATTACACACACACACACACACACACACACACACACATACACACACACACTGCAAGCCCAAGTGATGTTCTACGTTAGAACAGAAAGTAAGTGGCTGGCTATTTAACTAGCCAGTACAGTAGGTATAACATTTTTTCCCCTTCTTGTTAACTTCCTGTTTTCCTTATTCTGGCTACTGGCTTCTACTGTCTGTGTGGAGTTTCACATGTTTTCTCTATGTCAGATTTCCTCTGGAGTCTCCCACTAACATGCTGGATTGGGTACCCAAATACTCCAAAATACTTCAAGGTGTCAATGAGTAGAAGCATGGTGTCCTGTAACAGAGTGGTGTCCTATCCTGGGTGTATTCGTACCAGGCACTCAGAATAAGTCATTATTGAATATGAAGGAAAGTACGAGTGAACAAATGAATGAGTGAATGAATGAATTGTCATAACTCAAGAGTACCTGGACTAAACAATAAATAAATATTCTGTACACCCTGTAGGGCACTACATTCTTTTTAGTAGACACCTATTGGCATTGGCACTTAAGCATTGTTTTATTAGTGTGGAAATGTTCTTGACTACAAAGCACCTTGTACGTCGCTCTGGATAAGAGCGTCTGCTAAATGCCTCAAATGTAAATGTAAACTGTGACATATCATGATGCATAATTTTGCCCCAGAATATCTTTTGAACTAAAGAGTAGTCTTAGTTGCTTTATTTCCCAGCTTCTCACCTCAGGATATTTAAACTACCTCAGTAATGAGATACATACAGTCTGTTCAATAAAAACGAAAAGGTAAAGCGGTATAGGTAAAAAGTAAAAAAAAAAAGGTAAAGTCCTAATGATGTTGAAGTGCAAGTGCAGCTATATTTAGCTAGCAGCTGCAGAGAAACGGTGCTGCTTTCCGCACTCTCACATGAGCAACGAGCAGAAAAAGTCATCTGACGCCAGACGGAAACCGTCGAAACAATGGTGTGACACACTTTCCTGCCTTTGCGCACTGCGTGTTTGTGCCTGTGTATATGTTTGTGTGAGAGCAGGGTGGAGGGCTGCCTGACAGGTGGGTGGGTCACATCTGTTTCCTGCTCTCCATCAGTTATCTTCCAGAACGTTCCTCCACCTCGTTCCTGTCACTGTTCCATCCGGTGTATGTAATCTCTCTTTCAGCTCCGTATGTACTGCTGCTCTCAGCTCATTTCCTTCAGTCTCATGGACAGTACAGGCACTTACAGGCCTGTGGGAAATGGTCATTCATGGGAGAGACAGTTTTGTCAAGGCAAGCAATGACTTCACATAATTTGGTACAACAGTGTTGGTTTCATAAGGCCCACTGGTACCCTGATACTACTTGCTTTCAATCTGAAATGCTCCAACATGAAACAAGAACTACTGCCACCCTTTGCTACATATATTTCTCCTCCTCCGTCAATTCTATTTTGAGCCTATTCTGCACAGTTCTACAATAGTGAGTTGACACTGATTAGGCTCTATTCACACCCCATACAACATTAGCGCAAAGCACGAAGTGATACAGATCAGCGTGGCAAACAAAATGTAATCAGCACCAATGCCAAGGAATTATGACAATCATTGAATTGTGAGGTCCTCGTTGCAGCTGGAGTCCCGCAGTTATCATCAAAATCAGACCAAAGGGCATCCATTCTGTTCAGCGTTAGGAACTGTAGCATGTGGTGAGCAAGTCATGACAACTGGTATAAGGTGATAACTATTGGTGACAGAAAGTCATAGCTACTGCTTTAAAGTCATAACCACTGATTGAAATTTATATTTTTTTTTATAATAGGTGACAAAAAGTCATAACTATTGGTGACAGAAAGTCATAACTACTGGTTTGAACAGCCCATAACTACTGGACTTACAACCCACTGCCTGTCCCAATCAAGATAACGGAGGAAGATTGGGCATGGGGCTAGCAACCCCATCCTTTAAAAAAAAAAAAAAATAAATAAAATAATTACTTCGCTATGGAAATGACAACAAGGAAGAAATAAGCTATGACCGACGATGGGAGCGAAGCAGCACAGACAACTGGAGAAATTATGGATTGGGACCAAAGCCGAAAGGACGTCTTCATCCCGACAGTGGACCTTCTGATGCCAAAACCATGGATCAGAGTTGGATCAAGATGCTGGAACAGTCACCTCAGGCACCTAATAGTGCAGGCAGGACTAGATATATGAATAATAGTGTCTTAACTACTGCTTTAAAGTCATTATATGGTTTATAGTCATAACTACTAGACTGAAATGTAAAATTGACTCATATTATCAGGCATATTACCAAAGCGAAAGATCAATCTATTCTGATCTAGTGTAGCCTGATAAAGCTGCCCAGACAGGGATAGCCGTGTGGGTTTTATTCCCAGTCTAAGTAATTGCCAATTCCCACCCACTTGCCAGCTCTGTCCTATCACGGGCAATTCCGTCATTCAAACACATTCCCGCTATAATTTTACCAATAGAAAAACAAAAATAAAAATAAAGGTACAGGCTACATGGGTGTAGTAAGTGAAGCTTAATGATGTTTGTTAAAATTGTCTACCAGTAGTGCATGGGGCCAGGCTACAGATTTCTCTTGTTCATCCTGAATAATGAACAAAATGCAATGCTGTGGTATCTGGGGATTTTTCGAAATACCACCTGGGATAATATTGGACAAAAGTCTGGACAAAAGATATGTAGTCTCTCTAATCCAGCCTATTTGACTGAATATGACTGTAAAAACATTGTAAATATTTGCTTAGTAACCTCATATTTTCTCACAATCGCCAAGATTCACAATATAATAAAATAAATAATATAATGATCAAACACTGCCCTATACCTTTACAAAAAGTTTTGTGACCGACACACTTGCATACTACACGTGGTTTATCATTCGCAAGGATATCAACTACACAGAGTGCACGTAAGTTATATATGTAGAGCAACTAGAACCTCCTCTGGCCTTCTTCACGTGCTCGAAGAAACGTGTGCCTGTTTTCCATGAATCCCAAACCTCTGGAAAGAAACCGAGCTCCAGTAAAATAGAGCGAAAAGAGCGTGCAGAGCGGAGGATGTGTCAGGGAAATCCCTTCTTTCCTGTTCACCTTCTCCACCTACCAATTAGACCCTGCAGCTGGCACAGAGCTCACTTCAAGATTCAGAAAACAGTGTTTGTGTTTGTTTCAGGCCGCTGTGCTTCTAATTCAGCCATAATTCAGCACTGGTCTATATTTAAGTCACTAATGTTGTAAAAGTGCTGTAATTATGATGTGTTCACCTCCACGAGCTTTCTTGCTCCTACAAATATACACTGTAAACTATATATTATAAAGACTTAAATGATGTCTCCCTGTGATGTGAACACACAGTGATAGTCAGCGTCACGGTCGTCTCTAAAGGAGTAGGAACAGATGAGAAAGCCGAAGCTCGTCCTCGGTTTGCTTCTCGACAGGTGTCCCTGGGTCAACAAGGGTGGAGCTGAAATTAAATTTGATCAGCCGTGTGCAAACCTGATCACATGACACCATCTCAAGCCTTCCATTCTGCCCCTTTGGCTCAGCGTATTGATTAGAACGCTGCTTTCAGTTACACTTTTCAGTTACGCTTATAGCTAACTAGCTTTTAATATATAATTTCTATTATTGATCCTGGTAGCGAACTTGACTAGTTGTAATTACACAGAAAGATAGTTCAAAAGCTTGCTAGCAACCTCAGCAACTGGCTTTAATTACACGAGATAATAGTTTATCGAAAGATACTTAGCTTGCTAGTGGAACTGTCTACTGGTTTTAAATACACAATAAAATAATTCAATTAGTCTTCTGACAAAATGATGCTTTTAATTATGCAACAAATTGATGCTATATAAAATATGGATAGCTTGCTAGTTAATCCGACTACTGCCTTAATTACACAGTAAATTATGTTTAAGTAAGAGTAGCTATAGCTTGCTAGTTAACGTGGCTGTTTTTTTAATAATACAGTATATTATTTCATCTAACATCAGCAAGTAGCTAATGAACAGTGGCTGTTGTTTACCTAATTAAAAATGGGTTGTAAATACATGCTGATGATGTTTATCTAACATTCGCAACAGCTTGCTAGTTAATCTGGCTAAGACTTTTAATTACACAGTAAATCAGTTTATTTAATTTTTGCGACAACTTGCTAGTTCATCTTGATAACTGTTTTTACTACACTTTAAATTTGTTGATTTAACATTATCAATTAACTCATAAACATGGGCTACTGGCCAGCATACAGACAGCATAATAGTGGAAAACAACGCCATATTATATCTAGCATCAGCCAGCATATGCAAAGACAAACTGTGAATCTTTGGACAATTTTAACTTCTAAAATCATACAAGATTTCTATTAAATGCACTAAGAATACATGACCCTGTTTCACTGCTTCATTTCATTGGACAGGTTACTCAGCTAGCAGCATGACTGATTCATTGGACAGGTCAGATTTTAGTGGCTTGAAACGTGGTTATGATACGAACCAAAGCACAGAGAAGATCCACAGCTTCTAGGATGAGCTCCTGGTGGCCAACGCGGCTAACGGCAAGCTTCTCCAGGTCCTGGTGGGAGACCTTTAGCAGCTGTTGGCCATCAATCTTCTCCTTTTCAAAGTTTGGGATGTACTGCTGGAGACTGTCATCAAGTCCTGAGAGAGACAGGGAGGGAGACATCACACAAAGAGAGTCTTTCAGCGAGAGCGTTGTAGGAACTGCCTATTTCGACAGCGTAAGAGTGTTAAAGCAAACACAGAGGCGATGAGTCAATAAAAGATATTTGCTTTGGCCCAATGAGCTCCTCGCCGAAATATTTTTTACCCTTCTGAGAAAGATGCTGGTCCTAAAACCCTTCAAACTGCAACGGTTGACACTAATGAGGTCGTTCACATACGTAGAGAAAAACACGCAGAGAAGCACAGATACAGTAAACCTGGGGGGTAGAAGTAAGCGCTAGGCCTGCTACCAGACACACAATACAGAACTACAGATTTGATCTTAATCATCGAAGTAGGTTAGGTTCCATGTAACCCTACAAAGGCCACAAATCCATTTCGTCTTTTGTTCTCCTCTCCCCAACATTCTCTCTCTCTTATGAATGACATTGACATTGTTGTAATGTCTACTTTTGGTGGCTGTGTTTGCCCTCCCTATACAGTGTTTTCCAGGACTGGGCACTTTTCATTAACAACCCTGCCGACGTTGACTCAATCCTGGTCCAACACTGGCAAGGTGGATTTAAGGGTTGTTGATATCTGTCCACCATGGTATCCCAAAATTGGCCCATTGGGCAAAATTACATTGGGCCAATATTGGCACCAAATGGTGTTCCAACAGAATGGCTGATGTTGGCCCAATATCAGTTTGCTATCTTGGCTCAATATAAATCTTAACCAACAACTTAACACCTTTATAGTCACAGCCCTTGAAGGACTTTCTTGAGTAAATTCATAATGGGAGGAAAATCATAAAAAAAACTGTAATTCTGAATAATACTGATCTGCTAACATTAGAAAGGTTTATTTGTTCCTGGTGTAATTCAATTATTCAGCCTTTTTTTTCCCCTAGTGTGCAGTCTAAATACCAAGCAGGTCAGGTGAACAACAGCTGTACTGTCACACTCTCCGGGAAAAAAAAGGTACAGTACCACACTGCACCTTTCAAGGTACAAAAGCCGTCACTGCAGTGTTACTTTTTGTAGTTTTTAAATTTCGTCTGAAGCAGTTTCACTTTGTTGCAAATGTGACGTTAATATTAATGTATTTTTTTGAGTGCACGTGTGCATGAAGTGTAATTTCGTGTTTCAAGTGAGACAGTTCAGACTTTCATATTTTGTAAAAACAAAGGTATGACAGAAAGGTTCACTTTGCTTTACCAGGTCTGGCCTAAACCAAGCTTTTACTAATCACAGATGAATACAGGTTTATAAAAATGGTGAGGAAGACGATCAGACTTGTTCGGGTTCGTCATAGTCCACCTTAAACACTCCAGAGAAGGCTTCGGAAAATAAATTACTATTTACCAATTACTTCTACTCTTACCCTGTTTCCTCTGGTGGAAACACACCAAAGTTCCAAGGCCCTAGAAAAGGTTCTTGAGTTGAACGTGACCTATGGCGACATAAATTCTCTCTTTCTTCCCTGATATGTCTCCATTCTTTCTCTCTCCTTTGCTTTCTTCTCTGCTTGTGAAAAAGATTGATGTGATGCTCACAACGAGACGTCTTAAATGCCCTTTTTATCGACTCTCACATCTGCTCACTGCTCTTGTTTTTCTCAGTTTGTGTACTGGGGGAGGGTGACGGAGTAAATATTCGCTCCGTTGACCCTGAAGCCTCTGGCCAAACTCCACTTATTGGCTCCATTTATTCACAGTCTAGACACTGGCGTGCACATGCCCCATGGTGATGCTCTGAGTGGGACCACTACTACTGACCCTGCTGCTGGAATAACAGTGAATGGTGGTGCAAAGTTTCACACAATGACAACAGTTAATACTGAAGGGTAACACTGGTCACTGTGCTATGATCATGATGTGAAAATCAGGCCATCATTGTAGATAAAGTGAGCCGCCAGCTATGGGTTTTAATTCGCTCACTGATATGCTGTATTGGTGTACATTCAAGATGAACTCAAGCAGCATATTATACATTATAGAAAGGTTTTGGTGGAAGAGCACAAAGAATTTCAAATTGCAGCTTCTTTGTTTTGCACTGGAGCTTCAAGTCAAAAAGGGTTAAATATTGGCATAGCAAAAAATATCACAAGAATTAAAAGATTGTCCAATTTGGCCTTATTTACCACTGATAAAAATAGATGTCTTACTTGTATTTTAACTACAAAATCTTGATTTTTTGTTTTGTTTTCTCACCCCCCCTCTTTTTTTTCTTACTAAAACTCATACTGTATCTGGATGCTGTTTCATTTTGATTCCAATTTCTTCTTCTTGTTCTTCTTCTTCAAAAAAGATCATATGAATTACATGAATAATGATAATAATAACAAGTCATCCTGTTATTATTATAACTGTTTAGGTTGTTTTGCCCATACATTCATGCCCTCAGTCTCACTTACAGGCAATTTAGTCAAACCTGCATATCTTTGGCCAGTGGGAGGAAACTGAAGAACCCAGAGGAAACCCATGTGAACACACTGAGAGCACGTGGAACTGTGCCGAGACAGTAACCCAAGGTCAGGACTGAGCCAAGGACACTGGAGCCATGAGACAGGGACACGACCTGCTCTACCTCCACGTTTGCCATGTACAACTTTTTTTCTAGTTTTGCTTTGGCTTCATTCAAACCTCCTAGAACCACAGGAAGGTATATAAATAGTGTTAATGTGACGTTTATCTATGTCCATACCACATGTGAGCTAACAATTTGCTTGCTGTTTGAAAAAAACATTAAAAAATAATATCACGGTACAATGATAATGATTATTTAATAATAATAATCTGTAATATCTGGTAAATTATGTTTTATTGCCGTGCTTAAGAATGCTGAATACAGATTAACGTCAGTGTGCATGTTGGCTTTCTCCTCCTGGTCAATGATTAACAGAGTGTTTCGTGGCTGAGTATTAACCCTGTAGCTGTCACTAAACACTAAAGTCAAGGAACCTTATTTAGTTAATAGAATGGGATATTTTAGGCCTTTATCAACCCATCTATGTGTAAGATGAGAATGATTTCACATATGCACCTTCTTTTCTGCGTAACATATTGAAGAGTAGCAGTTTTAGTTTCATATTATGAACGTCTGTGCGTGCTCAGGAAGTCTTGGAACGTTTTCAATCCAAAGAAAGGAACAATAAACATTCTCTAGGACCGGAAAAGCTCTGAAGAGAGACAGTGCTACTGCGTTTTGTATTCAATGACTTTTCCACTGAGAAAGAGAAAGAGAAGAAATGCCCTCGTCTTGAAACTCCAGTGCTAAGAGAACCACTACAAAATTATTATAATGGACATTTTCAAGTATTATATCAATGAAACAATCTGTATAGAGCTTTTTAACAATTAACCTTCTCACAAAGCGTTACATAAACCTGGATTATAGTGAGCAAGCCAGAGCCAACAGATGTCATTTCATTGAAAAGACCTGTAGAAGAAACCTTGAAAGGAACAAGTTTATTAAAAAAAAAAAAAAAAAAAAAAAAAGTCTCAAGTGTGAGCGCTTTGTAACAGTCATGGGTGAAGCTGTTCCTTTTAAGTTGTCTTCAGACTGCAGTCAAGAAGCTGCATCTTTTGTTTTATTAATTTCAAGAGAAAGAAAAAAGAAAAGTAGGTAAGGAAGTGACTCGTTATACCTGCTATAACATTAATCATAACAGGAACTAGCATGGTTCCTGGATGTTCTACAATACATGCATGGTTAAAAGTATCTTTGGTAATTTTCTAATAAAAGCAAAAATAAAAAGCAAATTGCTGTGATATAAGAGGAATAAAACACTTTGGGACATGCTGTTAAAGGAAAATAATGAACTTTGTGGTAACAGTGAAATCAGATTTCTACTTCTGCGTACAATCTGTGCTGTAGCCTGACGTGCGCCTTCCCAGAAATGTAACTATGCATGGCGACGACGTAGACAGCAACAACCGTGATTGGTCTGCTTGGTAGCGTCTCATTTCCTCTCGTGCATTTGCTATCAGGATATTGTGTCGATATAAACATATAAAGTGTTTTTGCCAGTTTAATCCTGCAAGATTACACACTTCTCTAGCCTTTTCTTCTAACAGACTCCCAATAAACACAGTGTCAGTGGTGTAAACCATAACAGCTTAATCGAAATAATAAAGCATCCTTCAATCAGTGATTGACAGAATTGTGGATGTAAACACTAGCTACGCTGAGTTAAAACACTTCAGTGAGTGCTTTCAGTGAGAATTCACTTGGTTTATAATTATTTACGCAAGGTTTCCTTTTTCCGCCACTAAATTTATAGTAATTTTCTGTTCATTATTCTGACAGTGAAAGACAGAACTACCCTAAGTTGCCCATAGTTGTGAACGTGAGTGTGGATGGTTGATTCACAGTGTGGATATTATGCAGAAGTATATAATGGCCTTAGGTCTGATTTTGAAAGACTGTTTTTTTTTTTTAAACAATTCTTGCATTATTAGACCAAACAGAATTCATCTTTTAATAATTTTTATGCGTTCCTGATTGACGGCGACACACACCTAACACTCCGCGTTCAGCACTTTATGTGGTGATGCTATAACGGTCCGACCTCATGCTGCTGCTTGAACTGTGTGCCATCATATTTGAAGGAATGTTCCCAAGCCACTAGCATCATCGGCATGACCTATTTGTGCATATTTTCTCATGCTCTGACAGGCTTTGATGTCTAATCCCAAGCTCGAGAGCTGAATCCAAGCCGAGCGGTGCTGGGTATAAACACATTGTGGTTGTGCTGTTGCCCTGATCTCTTGGGAAAGGATGATCAGGTGGTCTAGAAGTCAACAAACAACTCAAATACTGTACATTTTGTTCAACCATCGAATCTGGATACAGGTGAGAATGTGACGCTCCAGTAGCCGGGTTTCCGTTGCAGCGTTGCACAAAATAGAAGCGATTTTTAAACATTTTTGACAAAACACAACCTTATAAGGTCTGTGTTTCCATTTAATTGTGTTAATTATGTGATTAAAGCCGGGTTTTTCTCCTCTTACAGAGCGCTCTTTTTTTAGAAAGAGAGCGTTTCCATTTGTCATGTCACGTGCCTTAAATGCAAAAAATGTCTTTCTGTTTTCATTCTGAAAAATATTGCTTTAAACCATTTTTTTTAGCTTTTCCCCCCCAAATTCAATTACTCATATTTATTTCACAAGTTCAGATTGCGAATTAAGCAGGTCAACAGAAACACGGCTGGTGAAGAGAAAAGAAGCTAAACTACAATGTTAATAAAGTCAAATGAGGCACCATACAGTAAAATTCCATGGCATGGGCATCAGGAATAGCTTAGCTTTGTGAGATTCATGAATCAGCATGGGATGTCTCAACCAGAGGTGGAAAGGGAAAAAAACTACAAACACTATCTTACTATACTTACGCTACACACTTTCACCTAATACTACAGACTCACTACATGTTAAGCATCACTGCATCTATAATCATATCGGCAGGCTGTCAAATCATAAGGTGACATTTTAGCATCACACAGCTTCATGGAGTCCAAACAAATAAATTCCTGACAAATCTAATTTTAACCGATCTGATAGTGAGAACAATTCATAATATCCAGCACTGTAATCCGTCTTCTGCACTCTTTGTATTTATCAAGGCAGTCTGTGCCGTGCCAGCCAGTTATTAGCATTCAGCGAGTTTCTATAATCAGACTTACGCTAGCTACAGTCTGACAGATTAGGAATGAAGCTGTTGTTAGTTAGCCTTAGCAAATATTTTCCAACATTCCGTCGTGAACAGATTTTCCCATCAGTAACTAAAACTTTCTTCTACACATACTTTTTTTTTTTTTTACAAACACTGTATCTGTTATTGAAACAAAACTTCAATCCTATCCAACAGCTTTTCAACTTCGCCTTCCAAAATAAAATATTTAAAGAGCAATAAGACTATTGCAATAAGTGTATTGTAAAGCGGTTCTAATGGTTCCGCTGCTCGTGTCTCTCCCTTTCTGAGAATGGAGAATGCAGCTGTTGTACCATGGGCTGAAAAGAGGGGCTAACATTGCCCTTTGCCCTCTCTTTCGCCCTCATCTCTCTCTGTCCCTTTGATTTGGAGAAAGTGAATCCACCCCACACATAGAGGCCCTATTCAGTCAGCCGTCCCCACGGCAGAGGACGGAATTACATGGAAAACAGTCAAAGAGTTTAAGAATCCATTTCCTATGTGACCGCATAACTCACAGACATTATTTTATGTGCTCACAGCTTTATTTTCAGCCTGAAAATGAGAGGCAAATGCTACCAGCTAGGGTTGATTTGCATTTTAAAGTAAACACCGAATGAGACAACAGACACCTCAGCTTAGGAAACACAAAAGCCATCTGTCACCCTGCATGGCAAACAATAACAACGCACACATTTTGTGTGTATGCGTGCTTACTTGTGGCTTTTTCCTGGTGTTGTTTTCTGACTGTTGAAAATACACCAGAATGAATGGAGATGTTATCAATGCTGAAAAAAAAATTCACTTTTTTGGGGGGAAAAATGACATTTACGCAGGATGAGAATTGAAGCAGAAACAGACTAGTCTGAATTTTTTTTTTTTTTTTTTTTTTTTAAGTGTATATTGTTTTGTACGTGACAAAAGCACATTTCCTGTTTAGTGCTAAAAGTAACTTGTAAACTTGCATTGCAATGCAGAGGATAAAAGCACCTGCCAGATTAGTCATATAATTTTCCTTCGTTTATTTGGCTGGCATTTTACCCAGCTCACTGTTGAAGAAAGCTCTGCACTGTGAAGAAACAGACTTTATTTTCAATAATAACATCATTACGACATCACTAAGCACATTTATTACGTGCCTCATTTGCATACGTGATTCTGATTGGTCAATTACGGCATTCCACGGTTTGTTATTTCTGTATAATGGACCGTCGCTACGTATAATAGACTGTTGCAATGGACCATGTCATTAGCCGAAGATAATATAAGATCGTCTGTGTATCAATATTTTCTGTCAAATTATTGCTTTCTTTAGTAAGTAAACTTGCAGCTTCTTTGGTGCCACGTGGATAAAATCTACCACATAAGAACATAATACGATAATGTAATAAGCTGTACAGTAAATGTAGCCTCTAAGTTAGTCCTCTGTGTTAGCGCTTATTCACCATTGTTCAGGAATAAATCCCTTCAAACAATCTGGTGAGTAAATTCTAATTTAAAATAAAAATAAAGGAGCACCTGCGACACATTTCAAGTAGTTTCAAAATAACATCCAGGACTACTATACCATATTAGTAGCAGAAAAGACATGCTGTCTGTCCTTTTCTAATGGCTGGTGTCAACATGAACAGGACTCGAGAATCCCAAACATGAGCTCAGCATTTATTACTACAAGACCTCATTTAAGGCCACAGGGGAGGAAAGCACCGTAGCTGACGAATCCTCCTGCACCTGCTGTAAAAACAACTGCAGCTTGAGCTTGGGACTGGCAGAGTTTTCTATAGGAATGTAAACGTCTTATGACTAAGTCGATGGCTAGCTTTAGTAACCTTAAAAGAGCTACCGAGTTAAGACATTGAGTCATACACAAAGGGAAAATAGTATACCTAGACAACAGTTTATATACGCCACAGTTTAATCCATTTTGGCATCATTTCCTCAATTGAAAGAGAAACCTTTGGTCCAGATAAACCCTTTCTGCAAAGGTTTAGAACGTTAGGATGCCGTTATAACAAAGTCCGGGATCAACCCATCACCAAACACTTCTTGGTTTCTGTTTGCATTAGTGCAACGATGACATGTGTGTTTTGGCTCCAGGGCTTTTGACTGAGCCAAATGAAACTGACAGTTTTCGCTGTTGTTCCTTCAAACATGACGTCTGGAATGTCAGCATACTTGAATCTATAACCAGGGTTCGAAATTAACTTTTTTGATCACCAGCCAAAGTGGCTGGTGACTTTCTGAAGTTACCAGCCAATCAGAATTTCCATTAGACAAATTTTTACGTGGTGAAAATAAGAGATTATGAATGC